>APFE030314959.1:0-12542 GCA_000404065.3 Pinus taeda
AAAATATTAATTTGATGTATTATTATTATGAATAATATTTAAATAATTTTATTAGTGGATTGGTAGCAATATTTTTATAAGGTGATAGTTGTTTCTCGTTAAACAAGCATAAATAAATAAGTGTTAATGGATCATGGGTAAACCCTACATGTTAGTGGTGAAGTGCAAAGTATTAAGTGTGACGGCTAAGTGTAAAATTTGAAGCATTGGGAGTTAAGGTAAAGTATGAGTTGAGAACAATTTTAAGGATTGATTATGTATTATATGTCACTCTCATTAAATTGGTTAAAATTATTCATTAATATTACAATATTAATTTGATGTATTACTATTATGGTAATTTTTGGTTAATAATATTTAAATAATTTTATTAGTGGATTGGTATGGGTATGTTTATAAGTTGATAGTTGTTTTAGGGTAAACAAGCGTAAATAAATAAGTGTTAATGGATCATGGGTAAAGCCTAAGTGTTAATGGTCAGGTGTAAAGTATTAAGTGTGAAGGCTAAGTGTAAAATTTAAAGTGATGGGAGTTAAAAGGTAAAGTATGAGTTGAGAACAATTTCATGGATTGATTTTAAAATTATAATTATTCAATCTTTAAAATTGTTCTCAACCCATACTTTATCTTTAACTTCCAAGGCTGCAAATTTTATACTTAGCACTCACACTTAATACTTTGCACTTGACGAGTCATACTTAATACTTTGCACTTGACCACTCTCAGGTAGGCTTTACCCATGATCCATTAACACTTAATTCTTTCTGTTTAACCTAAAACAACTATCAACCTATAAAACTAGAAAAAGATCCACTAATAAAATTATTAAATATATTAATCCAAAATTATAAAATAAATATATTAATAATTAATAATAACATAAATTAAGTATTACAAATATATGAATTAAGTTTTAAGTAAATTTAATGAATGAGTATATATATAGCCCAACTTCAAATAATGCAATTCCACATATTAAGATCCTATCCATTCATCATTATTATTAGTGATAATAATATGGATAATAACAAAAGTAATCAATCTTCATGTACCAAATACATAATCATGTGCCAAATTACATAATAATAGAGTCCAAAAACTTTATTGAGAACAAATCACAATGAAAAATATTTATTGTATAGAAATAATATAATAATATTAAATTTTAAATATCATTTGTTGTAATTTTTTAAGGCGGATAAGAGATTTTATATTGGAAAAATACCTTTAATAAATACTCACACAATTAAATTAAAGATTACAATATTTATATTTTTAAGTGGTTAAAATTTTATAAGAGAGAAACAATCTACTATTTAATTAAGGATGTGGACTAACACAATTTTATTAATGTAATTTTTTTTTCTTATATAAGAGAATTCTCACAAACAATCATCAACCATAATTTCCATATTCTTTAAATAGAAATTATAAACCAATTTTATATTAAACTAAAAATCAATAATCTAGAAAAAAATATAAACCTTCACATCATTTATATCTTAAACATTTATATCTTAAACATATTTTAATCATTAAATTACAATACAAATAATATATACTCATAATACCTACTCATTATTAAACCAAATTAAATTTAACTAACTCCTAAATACATAAATATCCCAACAATAACTAATATTCCCATTTTATAAATAATATCCATATATACATATAATATCGCCGCGTGGAACATCTCTTTAGTATATAATATATAATATATCACCGCGTGGAACATATACTATATACGTATATTATATGTATAGTATGTATATATAATATATAGATGTAATTGTTCGATCAAAAATAATTACATTCCATTTGCAATGCTCTCACTGAACATTTTCCAATATTTTCTTATTGTTTATTACTACATCCACATTATCAATTGTGGTAGTCTTTTTTTTAATTTAATTTTTTGATTTATATTTATTATTATAATATAATATGTATAAATTGCTTCTAAAAAATTTATAAAGAAGTTACAACATTCACTTATTTTATATTAATCATTTATTATTTAATTAATATGACAACATCACTCTATAAGTACATAATACTAATTGTTCTCTATTATATTTTACGAGTAATTAAGTTTTTATATAATATGATTATTTACAAAGTAAAATATGGAGTTTTGATTAAATTGTAGTTAGAATATGGATTAACATTGTTTTAAATCTTTAACTTGACATACGCATATTATAATTTATACACATAGAAAAGTTTGTAATTTATTAATAAAACAAATTGCAATATATACAAATGTTCTAAAGAAAAAGTTTAAAGTAAACCTATATTTTTTATTTATTAATGCAAGTATTTTTTATTATTATCTTTTAATGTAACATTTTCTAATGAAGCCCTATAGGGAGCTTAACTAGAAAGCCCATGAAAATGCAAAGTATTGTGAGTTCGAGGTCCCATGTTCAAATCCCCTATTGCTTACCCATCGGCCTTGTTTTGGTGGGTAGCTTGGCCCACCTAAGGGTATAGTGGTAGATATAGGAATCAACCCCATGTCATGCTAGTAGACC
Source organism: Pinus taeda (assembly GCA_000404065.3). NCBI lineage: Eukaryota > Viridiplantae > Streptophyta > Pinopsida > Pinales > Pinaceae > Pinus > Pinus taeda. The sequence goes on from APFE030314959.1 coordinate 2,538, forward strand.
TACCTAGTTGTTGATTCCCCTAGTAAAATAAAGGTAACATTTTATGATGCTAAGATGATCTAATGTGATGACAACTCCTCTATGCCAGGTCATAACACCTCTCATTGCAATAAAATCACAGACCTCACAAAAAAATCCACCTTGAAACAAATCATTTGGAATTACTAAGCTAACCCATTGGGCTATTATTTCCCTAGGAAAATCTTGCAAGGTCCCATCCTCTTCCTAAAAATATCTAAATAGACGAAAACTCAACCCCCAACCACAAAAGTAGTTAGTAACGTGGCTAGAGCCACTGAAGCCCAAACCTTAGCCAAACAAACCAAACAAAAGAGCTTACACCAAATTTTACCTTGAAAATTTCCATTTGAGCTAGTTAAGCTAACCCATTAAGATGTATTTACTCCTTAATTATATGTGAACTATTTTCTATTATTGGTAATGTTCATATCAGTTGGTATCAAATCATATGATAATATATTTAGATCTAGTTACTTTAATGGTTTCCATATCTTATCTTGACTAGATATCATTCTATTAGCCTTTGTATGGACCCTTTTCTTTCACCCATACCAAATTTCATGCCATTTGGCTTCATCCATCTTTTACCCTTAATCAATCTCACTCCAATTTTCTCGTAACAATCAAGGAATAATATCTACTTTACTCAAAGGTGTCTACCCTAATACCTTGCAAATAAATCTTCTATATTCATGGTTAAAGTTATTTTGAGTTATGGATTTTGTAAGATGCCTAATACCTTCTATGCACCTCAAGGATACTGGGTAATCTTTTAGCCACTTGAATTGAAATTATTTTATTTCTCTATTACTACATTCTATTTTTTTGTTATTAACTATTTATCATATGTATGTATTATAATACACATTTATGCATTTAATGAAACCATTAAATTATCCATAATATCATAATTTATATTTGCAAGCTCATATAAACAGTTAGAACTTAACAAAATGGAAATTAATTCAAACCACGAAATATACCATATAATTTAGGATCATGCACAAGTATATTTGTGAAAAATTATTTGTCTAGAATTTTCCACCAATTAGTTACAAAAGAGGATGTTCCACCCACCAATAAGCTCCCTATTATACTAGTAATTCTATGAATGAGGCCACCCGAAGCTAAGGCTATGAATATGTAATGGAGACTCTTCTTATGGCTAACTCTAACTTTTGTTTTTGCGACTTAATTTCTAGATAATATTCAATATTTACACTCACAAAAATCGTTGTCCACAAACATCTTACTCATCTTCCTGCACAATCTAAGGAAGGGTATCCCCTTCATTGCTCAATAGTCTATTAGGTTATCTCATTTCCGTGTAGAGATTCAACACAATATAGCTTGAAATCTCACTAATATGATTCTAGGAATTATTAGTTATAGGTAAATTTCCTCAAAATTAGTTATTATAATCTTTAATTCCATAATTTTAACCTAATTCATGGCTATATGTTTCCATAATTCATTTATAGTATGCTTAGGTTTATTTAATCAAGGATACAAATCTTGATTTCCTAAACTAAATGATATCTTATAGGGTATTTTGAACTTCTAATAGCTTGTATTTTCGATAATTTGAATGGAGCCTAACACTTTAACTCTTGCAATTCCTTCCCCTAAGTAATAGTTCACTTACATAGGAAAGGGTAAATCGTAAGTTGCATGGCATGAGGGGGCCACATATCCTTATGGAATTCAATGTACCTCCTTCATGCACTAAGCCCACTAAGGCTTAAATAAAAAAAAAATAGTTAATAATCAAGGGAAGTAATTAAGTTCAGAAAGATTAGGTTAAATGACTTACTAAGCTCCATTTCCTTAGCCTACTTAAGCCCCCTTATCTTTTCTCTTTTATGGAATCATAACCTTCATTATTTTTTTCCTTATATTCTATAGCCAATTATGTATATTACTATCATTCAATATATAATTACAATTTACATTTTCCAAATTATATCCATTCATCATATAAATTCACAATACTAAATCAAGGACCAAAACTAGGGCATTATATTCCCCTCTCCTAGAATATGCACCATCCTTAATTCACATCATCATTATATATATTAACGTCATATTTTACATCAAAAAATTTCAAAATAAATGTTAGTATGGCTCCCACATTACATCTCGAACTCCCACATTTTGTATTTATGTCTGGTCCATTGCACATTTACCTTCCCTATGATTCTATTTCTAGGTATATCTACCTTCGTGTATTATATACACACTAGTTGTAACTGGAAGTCTCCTTCCAATTCCACTTAAATATATCCTAATTAATGACATGGTTAGGGTCATGCCCATACTTTTTCAGTAATGAAACACGAAGAAAATTATGAACTTTTATGGTACTGGGAAATGCAAACATGTATGAAATATATCCTATCCTATATAGCATCTCAAAAGGGAAACCATTAGGGTAATTTTGAGGTTAAAAAGGCCTCTTAAGGGAAGTAATGAAATCATAGTTAAAATAATGAAATAAGAGATGATTTTTTAAAGGAAAATAAAGAAAACTAAATTTTAATTGTATTTTTAAATTATCTCCTTACATGTTTACTCAAATTTCAAGTGTAGGAACCATTAGATGTGGAACTAAATTCCACATCCAACGAGTACCCATTATGCATACGTTTGAGTAGACACACACTAGGAAAAAATGAAAATATATGAAATTCAGAACCACAAGTTAAGAAACACATTTTTTCATGCATTTTCATTTTTTTGTGTGGGTTTAATCAAAAGTACGCATAGTGGGTAGGCGTTGGATGCAGGATTTATTTTTTCATCCAACAAGTTCTTACACTTGACATTTAAGTAAAATTATAGGGAGATAAGCTAAAATACAATATATAATATATATATATATATACATATATATATTATATATATAATATATTATATAATATATAATAATATATATACTATTATATAATATATATATAATATATATATTGCATGTGGTTCCACGAGCACCCCTCGTCAGTGAGTGTGCTATGTCCACGGAAAAAAATCGGTAAGGTAGGCTAAATCGCACACTCGGCCTACTGACAAGACCATGATCCCAAGGGCTTCGGGTGGATTCGACCCTTGAACCTCACCAATGAGCGAGCATGGTTTTTGAACCAACTAGCTAACCATTGGGGCTATAAATTATATAATATATATATATATATATATATATATATATATAAATATATATATATATAATATATAATATTATATATATTTTTTCCTTTTCTCTTCTCCATAAAATAAATAAATAAAAATAAAAATTACCACTACGGATGACATCATCATCTTGAACCTTATTGGTCCTTTTAAGTTGATTTTATCATAATATTTTCTTAGGCCCATTTTTTTGCCTCAAAATTCCTCTAATGATTATTTGGTTACAATTTTAGTGCAACTCACTTTGAACAAACTTTTCTTTGGTTTCCCTTTCAAAAACACATGCTCCCCAAATTTAAATTCCCTTTCTATTCTACCTTTATCTATGTAACTATTTTTCCTATTGTGTGTTGCCTTTAAATTCTGCTTTATCTTAACCATTTACTCTTCCATTTGTCTGAGAATTTTGGCCAAGTAATACTCGATATGCTTGAATGTTCCAACTTACATGATTTTACACTTTATGACATATAATGCCTCAAATGGAATAATTTTAATGAAGCTAGATATCAATTGTTGTATACAAAATCTACTAAATTCAAGTAATTCTTTCACTTTAATGGCATATCCATCACAAGGATTATTAAAATATCTTAAAAAAATTGATTACTTCTGTATATTTATCCATCAATTTATGGTTGATATTATTGACGTTCAAAGTTATACCAAAACCCTTTAATAATCCTTTCGAAAAGCTCGAGGTAAAATTCAGTTCTTTGTCTAAAATAATTACCTTGGGTATCCCATGATACTTGGCAATCTATTTCAAGTACCTCTTTTCTATATTAGCTACCTTATGAGTCAAATTAAATGGAATAAAGTGAGAAACTTTGGTTTATTTTTCATCCAATATGGTTACTGAATGTGTTGCCTTAATGTCTTGGGAAACATACTTATGAAGTCAATATTTACCATTTCCCATTTCTATTCTATAATTGGTAATGGTTATATAAAAATTATTATGTATACGATGAACCTTTACTCTTTGACATTCCATACACCTGGCTATGTAATCAACCATATCATTATTCATTCTTGGCCAAGAGCATTGACTTATTACTGTTGCAATTGTCTTATAATAACTTAAATGTCCAACATATAGAAATTAAACACTTATTTTAAAACTAGTTTCTATAATTCATAACAATTAGGAACATTTAATCTTTTTTATGCATAAGAATGCCACTTTCTCCATTTATAACCCTCATAATTCTATTGTACATTCTGTTTTTGTAAAACATTTTTTAATCAAGATCATGTTCACTGGAGCTAATATACTCAAAACCTATATTCCTTAAATAAAATTTTCACCTACTTATGGTTTTAACACATTAAATGTACTCTTCTATTGACTACATCAACAAAATTGTTCTCCTTCCCTCTAATAAATTTAATATCAAAATAATATTCACCAACGAATTACAATCATCTTGTTTTCCTAGAATTTAAGGTATTACATTTAAATAAATATTTCAAACCACTAAGGTCTATTTTTAACTTGAAATTTCTCCCCATCAAGCATATCTCCACATATTTAGCAAATGAGATATCATAGCAAGTTCTAGTTGACATGTTACAATTATTCTCACTCTCCTTAAGATTCCTAAATTCATAACAAATCAAATGCTCATTCTGAGTAAGATCTCCACCAAACCCCTCTTTGCAAGCATTTGTAAATACAAAAAATATCTTCATTTGGGTTAATATTATTAAGAATGGTTGCAATAGTAATAAATTTTTTTAACAACTAAAAAGTTTTTTCACACTTTTGGTATCTATAAAACTATATAAGGATGAAATGGGATGAGAAGTCTTGGACATAATTTTATGAATATTTTATAGTATCAAGCAAAACCAATGACTAGCCTTACATCAGATGTATTCTTAGGAATAGGCTATTCCTTAATAGATGAAATCTTCTCTACATCATTTGATATTGCTTCCTTAGATGTGATGTGTCCAAAGTATTGAAACTTCATTTGATAAAAGGAACATTTTCTTCATTTCAAACAAAACTAATGCTCTCTCGGGACTTATAGCATTAACCTGAATCACTCTTCATGTCCCTCCTATGACTTTGAATAAAAAATAATGTCATCTAGGAATACAGTGAAAAATATATCCAAGTAATTTCTAAATATCTCATTCATTAAAATCATGAAGGTAGTTGGTGCATTTGTCCATCCAAATAGAGGATACTTATTTCTCACAATGACCTTGTCAACTATATAAAAGAAATGCATAATGGTAAAGTCTCATCTTTATTTTCTACAAAGAGTATAGGTGCTCTTGAATGAGATACACTTAGGTGTATATACCCATTCTTTAATAATTCTTCTATTTGAATTTGTATCACCTTCAATTTAGGTGTAACCATTTTATGTGGAGTTTTAGATATTGTAGCAACTCTAGGTATCAATTTAATAGAGAAAACAATATATATACTTCTTTGGTAAAACTGGTATCCCCCCAAATACATTTTCATATTGTTGTAACAAAAAATAATCATCAATATTTCAGACTATACACTTTACTAGCTCTTCCATATGGGATGCATGCAATTAAAAACCTTTCATGCAACATCTTTTCAACTATAACAATGACATATCTTTTATAGAAATCAGCTTTTAGGAATTCCTTTCATTATCCTCTAGCCTCTTATTCACCAAGCCAAGTGAAAGTCTTCCGATGACAATATAGGATATTGTAATGCACATCCAACTAGTTCATTCCAATGGGAAGCCTTTGACAATTTCATTAATTTTATTTTTTGTTGTAGCCAATTGAACCAAGCATGATTTATCATACTTATTTATTTTTAGTGAAACATTTCAACCAAAATAGGGGCATTCTAACTATGTTTTTCCCCTAAATCAATTAAAATTGCAATAGGTTCATTGGTGATCAAAACTTCAACCATAATCATGTTTTATTGATGGTCAATTTTATAGGGGAGAATATTTTCTTGGAATGTTCCTACCCACATACTCGATTATAGTATCTTCCTCATTCTTCCTTCCTTTTGATGGAAATCTATGTACAAATGAATTCTTTCACATCCCCAATGTTTCATTAGACGTGCTTTCCATTTTTCACAAGGATTTTTTCATCTTAGATCCTCTGTTGATATGTATTATGACTATTAGTAAATAAAAGAGGTTAAAATCAGTTCATCCTATGATCTTTCTCTTCCTGTAGTTATTGCACAAGGAATTCTAATAATATGCTCTACCTTTGATCTATCATATAAGAATTTAACCTTCATGATTATCTCTTTGAGATTCTTAGGTTAATCAAACTAAATTTTATCTTTGTAGAGTATAGAAAACAAACTCAGGGATATTTTCATATTTGCCTTATGTTATTTAATATAGTTAACATACTTTGACGACACCAATTTTTTTTCTTATATTCTTACATAGTCATAGTCATAGTCATATTTCCCAACTTGATTTTGAAAAATTCCTACATCTTTTTCTTATAATTATGCTAAAAAATATATTATTGATAGAAATACTTCTTGAATTCTTCTAGGAAAATTTCTTGTAATAAATATGACTGACTTGTGTTATAGCATCATTCAACACTTCCTTCTCCTACAAACATGCCTCGTTTACCACCATTCACACTTATTGTTGAATTTGCACACTCTATAGAGTAGTTAAATAATGTTCTCTAGAAAACCACATACTCTTCTTGCTCACAAAAGAAGTGTATGCATGCCCTTCCTACTTAGAAATGAGAGCTTACATTAAAAAGTGGATAAAATAATATGAAAATAATGAAATCCATGCACTCTTTGAGTGTGATTTATAAGAAAACTACTTCCATAACTTCCTGAAACATGTTCCAAATTGTTTCAACCAACTTGTAGTGGCACAAGAATAGGGATAATTGGAAGAAAGGCATAAGAATTAATGTAATAGAATATATATATTTATTATATATTTTAGGAAAAATTCTTTGGGCAAAATTTCACAAAGGAACTATTTTTTCATGCTTTTTCCAACAAAAGGATTCACCAAATTCCATGTTTCATAAAACATAATCACCAAAATTTTATAAGATAAAATTAGATTTCATTAAAACTTTCCAAAATATTATGTATACTATACAAAATCAATAAAAGATTGAATATTTTTACAAAAATATCACCAAACTTTTCATAATTTTCATATTAGTTACTAGCAAGAATCACCAAGGTTTCTACACTTTAAGATAAATTTCCACCCTTAAAATTGTTTTTGACATCCTTGTGCCACATCCATCAAAAGTTATTTCTTCCCTTGGTTTTCTATGACCTTAAACCATTAAAAATTCCTTATTTTCTAATTATTTTTTCCCTTTTATGCATTTTAAGCCTAAAACCTTATTGTTTTTCTCATTCAATCACATAGAGAAGAGTTTTGGTCCTAAAGCAATATTAAGTAACCTAACGATGTAGAAATATAGATGATGTTATAGAAGGTAGTCATAGAAAATAAATTATAATTATGTATATTGTTATTCACTTCAATTTGAATGCAATATCTGTATTTTTCCCTCCCCAAATTTAGTGTTTGTCTTAAATGATTGATATCTTTCTATATTGGTTTTGGTACTAACTCTCCTACTTAGTTAGAATTAATTATTTCAAACTCTTTTTTTATCTATTTGGTTTAAGGCTATTTTCTCCTTATATGCAATTTTTGAAGCATGGTATAGGACTAGATCCTACATCCCCTACATGTCTCATCCTTTCCATTATTATGCTTGGTCATTGAGTGTGAAGTGATAACTTTAGTGGACTTTCCTAGAGCACCACATCATTGAATATAAGTGGGAAGTGATTGTGATACTTAAATTCCATGTGTATTTTGTTTGAAATACTTTTTTTATTGATGTTAAATACACGGGAGACTACTTATGTCCAAGATAAATATTAGAAAATAAATATTATTGAAATCATTGTTTTTAGACTTTTGATGTCCCAATTGGATACCCTATCTTTGAAAGAATTTTTAGTTCAATTACCTAGCTAAAATCAAGGCATAGGACATATGGTTTGAAAGATTATTTTGAGTCCTTTCCAATAATATATGTCTCTCCCCCTAATTCCATAGGAATAAGGAGATATGAAATATTTTTTCAAGATGACCCAACAAAAGTACAAGAAGGTCTCGTTTGGACACCTTATCTTTGAATGAACTTATACTCTAATTACCTATATCAAATGGGAGAATATGATATATGGTTGGAAATAATATTCCTAAACCTTTCCAACAAAATATGGCACTAATATCATTCCATAGGAATGAGATATTAAATATTTTTTCAAGATGACCCAACAAAAGTACAAGCATGTAAACCCAACTAGTTTTACAAGTCATCCCCGTAAGTGGACATAAAAAATCTATAATAAATATATTATGAGTTCATTTTAATATAAATTCATTGAAGAGAATATATAAGCTCACAATAGGTGTTGAGGGATAATTTTTTGGGTGATTCTTAGAGTTTAAACATGGAAGAAAAAATGTGATTTATGAGGTGAATGAGCCATTTGAGAATTTTCTCTATAACTTTTCTTCAAGGATGTTTTAGGGTTTGAAACTTGTATGATAGAGATAGAAGATCTTCAAGTACTTGTGGTTCAAATTTTAAGCCTTTATTTTTTTTGCAACATGATGCGTATCAAGTTGGCATTGATGTCAACAAGTCACTATGTTTGTGCATGATGATTAAATGGTCGTAGAGGATGTTGTCGAGGTTCTTGTAATGATGATTTGATGCTTCAGAGGAGTTACAAGAGGTTGTAGAGGTTTTTGGAACACTGGTGTTATGATGATGTCTCGATTGTTGCATAGGATTTACAAAAGGTTGGACAGGCTCTCCAGATGCCTAATGAGGTGATGTAGAAGGTTGGAAAAGTTTTGGGTAGAGTATCTAAGATTTTCTTCAACTTTGACTATCTTCACTGGGAGATAGTTATGCACAATGCAATAGTACTATATCTTCTTTATGTTTCCCATACTTTTCAGGTGGTAATCTTCGTTGGGATCCAATCTTATCCCCGTGAAAATTCCTGTAGGTGAAGAAAATTAAAAAACCAAGGGAAAATTCATCGAATTTCCCAAGGTAATGATGCGATCAAAGGAGTTTATCATTTATATAATTTGGTAAACATTTCCATCTACATAATCCATTGATTTTCCTATGATAATCAAAAGGAAAAGAAACTATAAATGTTAATTATTACTAAGGAAAATTTTATCATAAATCTAAAACTTTAATTTTTAATTACTACTGAGGTTTTTTTATAGAGATTAGATTCATATCATTCAATTAATAATTATTAATAATTAAACTAAAATTTTAAAATTCATATTCCAAAATCAGCTTAATCATATTTTTTTATTATAAAACTAATATCAATTTTTAAATGAGCTATAAATAGAATCATTATAAACTATAAAAACTTTTATTTTAGACAAGGTAAAATCTTATATTTTTATATGTTTAATACAAATATATAATAGTTATGGCCCATTTATATGTATATAATAGATTATATGATTAAATGTATATGTGAAATGTACTATTTTATACTTATACATAATAAATTAAACATGAGAAAAATAAACATCTTAAGTGACACACCATATTTAAAGGGTAATAATAATGTAATAGTTCCATATACATTATATTGGGACCAATATATCTAAAATTAAGCTACCATTTAATTTTATTGTTAATTTTCTTAAAGCAAATCTACAATATTAATAAATGATAATAATATAAATTTGTTTTACTTTCTTTATA
>APFE030314966.1:0-42682 GCA_000404065.3 Pinus taeda
AATATATATCTAAAATATACCACATTTAAATATAATAGTGTATATGTTATAATGTGTACGACATTTAAAAACATCTTAACCGTTATTACTAATATGCATTCAATTTTACCAGTTTACTTTTAAAAATATAACAGTGACGGTGGTTATGCATTGAATTCGAACGGTTTTCATTAAAAATAAATTTAATGAACTTAATTGAAATGTTCTTTTTATTTTTATGTAGACGATGCATGGTTGAGCAAGTCGGTTTGAAAATATAACTTTTAACGAACTTAGTTGAAATGTTGGTTGCGGATATTGTATGGGTTGGAAATCTAGAATGAGGGTGTCAGTTTGAAAACGGGGATTACATTATTTTTGGAGATACATTTGCACGTCATATTTGACTTGTTGACATGCATCGTTGGAATCCTACTCCTCTGCCGTCGGCAGGGCACATGGCACTCGACTTGCTTCCTTCAGCATGGCCAGCGGGATTTATCATGGCAAGCGCGTGGACTTTTTCGTTGGAAACAGAAACAGCCTGGAGCCTCCGATGCTATAAATCTGGATTGGCCCTTCAATTATCAGAAATCAGGGCATCTTCTAAGTTGTACATCCAAACTCATCATATCGTAAGACGAATTTGTGAAGAATCCCCTATATAGACAGGTTGGAGCTGATAATCCCAGAAGTTACAGGTCCCATAAAGTTCAAAGCTCCCTCCATCCCCACGGCCTGAAATTGGTGGTTTATGTTAAAAAGAAAAGCGCAACTATGGATCCAAAAGAGAGCACAGCTGTCACTGAAATCCCTTCCTACTTCATAGGTCTTGGGGATTTTTCTGGTAAAATCCCAAAAACAACAGAAACATAAATTGCACACACAGAGACAATGCTCTGTTTTGCCACAGGGTCTTTAATACAGCGGAAACTTTAAAATTATTTATGAGAACAGAGTATTACAGACTCATAAAACTTTGTATTCATTAAAATAAAATACCTAATGCAAAATTTCATCCTCTTTCACTCAGAGAGATTCACCAAAAGAAATTCACTAACAAAAACAAATTACTCTGTCTCCTCTTGAGATTTTACACTACTGTGTGTAAAAATCTCATTTACCTTTACTGCTGTAAAAACAGACTTTTACATTTACCATTGTAGAAATAAAAATCAACACACTGCTGTGTGGAAATTACGCATTCACCAAAAAAAACTTACATTACCCTTTTCACTGCTGTGTGAAACAATTCATGGTTTTCAATGATACATGCTTCCCCTGGTTTTCTTCATTCACCTCTTTACTTCATCGCTCCTGCACTGCTGTGCGTTTCCATTTCACAATTGCTCTCTTCTAAAACAAATGAAAACATTACATTTATATATGACAACCAGAAAACTTACATCCTTTTCACTTGCCATGCTGCCGTAAAAAGAATTAAATGATTTTACTGGCTTTTATCCATTCCCATACTCTTGCTGGAACAAAATTAAAAACTTCACCAAAGAACTTACCATCCACAGTAAATTGCATTTACTGTTTTACTGAGATAAACGGCGGTAGGAAAGCTTTCACTTCACGTCAAAATTAATTTCCAGGCCATTACTTCAACATTATACAATATGCTTTTGGAACTCTATCGGGTCCAAGCTTTATCGCATGGCACACACATATGCCAAAAGTTGTGCACCCATGGTTTCCCCACATATGCCAAAAGTTGTGCACCCATGGTTTCCCCGATTGCGAAATCCCGATCACTACATGGCCCGATACCACCAATTATATATATTATAATAAAACATGAAACAACCCACTGGCAGACCCAAAATAATATTTAACAAAGTGTTGAATACCAATCGGGTCCAGGATATCGGGTCATAACATATCGCATGAAAAAAGAACTGCCCACTTGGTTTTCCCGATAGCGAAAATATATAATATATGCCTGAAATTCATATAAACATGAAACAACCCACTAGCGGACCCAAAATAATATTTAGCAAAGTGTTGAATACCAATCGGGTCCACGGTATCGGGTCATAACATATCGCATGAAAAAACTGCCCACTTGGTTTTCCCAATAGCGAAAATACTATGGACCCAATAATTTATCAAAAGGGATTAATTCCATCATTGGGTCCGGCTCATCGGCAATATCTCATTTATGAAAGGTCATGCTCCACTTGAAAATGCCGATAGCGATATCGGCAGTTCGCACATCGCTTAGTCCCCCATCGCTGAATCGCTGGGCTGCTGCACTCTTTTGTCGATGCGCAGTTGGAATTAATTTTTCAACACTCCCCTTTAATTTCAACTGCTGGGCATTCAGTCATACCCAGAGACTTTCTCAACTCCTTGACATGCTGCTGTTACAAAAGAGTCTTCCTCTTAACAGAGGGATTCGCCAGAGATTATGCTAAAAAGCATCTTCCTCTTCATAGAGGGATTCTTCAAAGACAACAAATCTTCCTCTTAACAGAGGGATCCACTAACACTGCTTCAGATGCAGTTCCACAAGCAACAAAATAGTCTTCCTCTTAATAGAGGGATTAACCTGAAACTGTGCTTAAGAGCACCTTCCTCGTGACAGAGGGATTTACCATAATAATGTGCTGAAAAAAAAACACCTTCCTCTTTAATAGAGGGCTTCACCAAAAGACTGTGCTAAAAAGCACCTTCCTCTTTAACAGAGGGATTACAACCAGATACATTCGCACTGCATTTCAATGCATTTCAATCTCCAAACAAAACAAAATTTACATAACTCTTTTTCACTACTGTGTGAAAAATAAAATTTACTTTTACTGTTGTAAAAGTCTTCTGGTTTTATTTACTCTGCTCAGGCTGCTGCAGTTTTCACTTGCTTCACATTACTGGCATATCTTCACCTACAAACATTATGAGATTTGGGCTGGTGCGCATTCCTTTCCTTTCCCACCAGCAAACAACCAAACATCATCACGCTGCTATGCATTCCAATTCACACTGCTGTGAAAAACTTATATTCCATTTGCAAGGTGCTCCGAATTCTTTTTCTTCTCAACAAGCTGCTGTGTTAAAAACTTTTGCATTTACTGCTGTAGGCTGGGAAATTCTTGCTTTGGTTTACGGCTGTAAAATAAGAATTTATTTCACATTCACTCATGTGTGAAATTTTTTCATTACATTTAAAATTCTGAGTTTTCACATTACATAAAAAAATTTATTCCCATTCATTTCATCAAACCCTGTAAAAAGAATTCCAAACTTTCACTTGTTGCCACAAGTCTTTCTTCCTGTCACACTATTGTGCTCTTCTGGGATTTTATTCGCTGCTGCGAACCATTTCACTTTTCATCTCTTGCCTTTTGTTCTGCCTTCGCACTGATGTGCAGATCTCCTTGTTTTGCATTTCAATGCATATCAACACTTGACAGCCATTACAAACACATACCTTCATGGCTTTTGCTTCCACAAGCTCAAAGCTGCTTCACCTCTGCACTACAGTGCATAAAATAAACATTCTCAACAAAAAAAATTCATGCATGGCTGCATAACAAAAATTTAAAAGCTGTTGTTTTATATTCTATCTTCCCACTGCTGTGAGGGTCTCCATGCTTTGCATACTTTTCTTATTGCGCTGTTACACTTCACATTTGATCGCTGCCCCTTTTTCTTTTCTGCTTTTATGGCAGATTTAACTTCACATTTTTCCCTTATAAAAGGTCTTCAGCAAAGAGTGACTGTTAAGACAGTTCATCAACAAAAATTACAAGCTCCCCTTTAATGTGTGCTTGTCTTCTTTTGGCAGACTCTTCTCAAAACAAATTTAGATCCACTGGGGAGTTCAAGGGATTTTCAGATTGCCTTTCCTTCCTTCTCCATACTTGTGTAACTTTCTTCTTTTGCATGGGTCTAGCTTGTGTAAGAGCCCATGTCAAGTTACAATCTCGTGCCATATGCCCAATGTCATGACACTTGAAACATTCAACATTTTTTATGAATAAAAATTCATGATTTCTTCTTGTGAAATTATTTCTTGGAGATTATCGGGGACCACAACATCTATCTCCATGAAATGCTCTACAGTCCTTTGCCATATGACCAAAGTTTGAGCAAGAATAACAATAACCAAAAAATGAACTTTGGTACCTGGGAGATGGAGATTTCCTTGACGTACTTCTGAAGCCTTGCTGCCTTGAGATCCTTTGATGATCACCATTGTCTCTTGCATCTTTGCCATCAGCTACATTTCTTCTTGGAGCTGGTTTTCTACTTGGAGCAGGATTTCTTCTATTGCACCCTTCATTTTTCTCCTTGTCTTTGCTGGAACTAGGAGCATCACCATTTCTTTCTGGCTTCTTCACATCTCCTTTGCTTAAAGCATTTTCATCCTTGTTTGAGGATTCACCTACATACCCAAGTCCTGATTTATCAAATGGAGATCTGTGATAGCTGAGCATGTCATCCAAAGCTTGAGAGCTCTTTATGATCTTGTTCATCCCTTCAACCTTCTTCCTGAAGAGGACAATCTCTTCTTCCAATCTTTCACACTCAGTATTCTTCTTTGCAAACTGTTCCTCAGTTTCTTCCTTGCTACGAGTAGCTTCAGCTAATGCTATTTTAAAAGAGATTATATCTGACTTCATTTTGGAGATTTCTGCTTGACTGCTCTCCATTTTCTTTTCAGCTTCTTGTGCCTGCTTCTTGGCTTCTTGTGGCTCAGACTTAAGGGAGGATACCTCTACCTTGTATTGTCCAATCTCTTCTACAAGTTTGTTCACTCTATTGTGCCTTTGTTCAAGTTGACTTGACAAGGCATCTTCCTGCTTCTTTGCTTTATTTAACTGATTTGTCATGGATATGACTTCTTCTTGATGCTTCCTTTTGCTTTCACATGTTCCTTCTTAAGCTTGGCAAGCTCTTCATCCCTTTCTTGCACTTGAAGCTTGATGAGGTCAACCTTCTCATTTTCATTTTCTATGATGGGTTCAGAATTTTCTTCTTGATACATGGTCATGATCAGTGCTCCCTTTGCATGAAGGTCATGAAGTCTGTCCCATATATCCTTTGCTGATGAATATTTTCCTAGATTCTTCTTTACAGAATCAGGCAGCCCATCCAAGATTGTCTTTGCTGCTTTTGCATTGTACTCCTTGGATTCTCCATCCATTTTGCTATCATCAATCACTGAATCCCAAATTTCAATCCCTTCAGACTGTAAGAAAGTCCTCATTTTTATTTCCCATATATCAAAGTTCCCATTGAACCTTGGAGCCTCAAATAGAATGTTTTCAAATAGATTGTCTTCTATTTTAATAGAAGAGGGAGACACATTTTTAGGAGGACTGGAGACTTTCTTCTTTGACCTTGCCATTCTTAACTATGCTTCAAATATACTTCACTGTGTTTTTAAAACCACTGACTGTTTCTTCAACAACAACACAGAAAAACTAATCTGAAAAATACCTGGATTTTTGACTGAGCCTTCACTCTGCTGAGAAGATCTACTGCTGCAACACAAGACTCCTCCCTTTAGCTTCTTTGTCACCTTCAAAGAGCCTAAGCCTGCTCTGATACCACTGTTGGAGATTTTTTCAGGAAAAATCCCAAAAAACACAAAAATAAAACACACAGAGGCAATGCTCTGTTTCCTTTACTCCAGGATCTTTTTGCACAGGGAAGCTCTAATTTTTTTTTACTGAGAACAGAGTATTGCATCACCATAAAAAGATTTCTATTCATTAAAACATAAATCAATCATACATATTCATCCTCTATGCTGAGAGGGATTCACCCAAAATAAAATTCAACAACAAAAGTTACTCTGTCTCCTCCTGAGATTTTACACTACTGTGTGTAAAAATCTCATTTACCTTTACTGCTGTGAAAACAAACTTTTACATATACTGCTGTAATAAAAAAACAATCTTACATTTACTGCTGTAAATGTAATTCCTTACATTGCATTTCAACCTCTCAACAAAAATTTACACCTGCACTGCTCTGCATTCCTTTCTTACCATATGAAATCAACACATAAAAAAAACTTTCATGTTGCTCCCCTTGTTCTCTCTACTCGCACTGCTATGCGTTCATTTCACATTTCTTTTTAAATCTTCATCTTCATTCTTTCATTGCCTTCACCCTCTATTTTCTTCACTCACTTCTTCTTCTCTCCTGCAATGTTGTGCATTCTCATTTCAACTTACCAACTTGACCAACAACCATATGTTTTTACTTGTTCAGTTCAAACATACTTACACCCGTGAATAATTAAAAAGCAATAAAATTAAAACTATATGACATTGCCCATGCCATTATTAATTCACGCCCATACATGCCGTAAATAAAACTTAAATGTTTACCAACACGTATGACAAATTATTAAATCCCTTCATGGAGAAAGTCTGCAGTCAACCAAGCTCGTATTTTACTCCACGCAACATTAACTGCAGGCTCGTATGCAACTTGAGATGCCCGTCGACCGTTGATTTGCTCTCCTCGAATCGAACAGCTGAGGTGAATATCGGAAGGCCTTTTTAACCATACTTTACTCCACATAACATTTATTGCAGCCTTGTATGCAGCTTTTAACAATCAACGGTGGATAATGCTGGAGCACATCAGACGGCGGAGGAGAATATCGGGAGCCACTTTTATGTTGAACTTTACGTCTCGATATGTCAGAGATGATGACGTATGGGGAGAGCCACGCGTCAACACTAAATTTTATCGGGCCCTTGTGTACGGAAACCACTCCATACCAAAGAGCGGTCCGATATGCCTCAAGCGGGTTTGTGGTTTTACTACGGTGGTTTTGGGGTGCGCAGTTGAAACTAGATTTCAACATTATAATGGCTTCCCTTTACAGCTGACCTATAATACACATTGCTTCATCTATTATAATATATTTTTAGCTTCCTTAACGTTTAAAAATTCTATATCTCAGAATTGAGTCTTTAATAAAAATTACACTATCTGGACACTGAACAGTACGAGCATAATCAACCATTGGCATTACACCTTAAAGAAACATAGGCCAAAAAGAGGAAATTTGACTTGCTATGCAAGATTTGGCACTGCATTGGAACCTGATGCACCTACCTTCCAACCATCAAGGTAGTGGGCTCTCCACAATTGTCTGTAGTGCCCGATTTATCATTGCCAAGCTGAGGCCTAGGCTTATTTATCTATAAAAAGTTCCTCCATGGCATTACCCAACCTCACCTTTCCCAAGACGATCCTTATCATAAGGACTTATATCTAATATGCTTGATTCTATCCCTTTGTAACAGGTGGAATTTTGGAAATTTCATATATTGAACTTGTTAAAGAATAGGAAAGGATTTGAAATATTTTTCAATAAATATGCGCTGGTTCAGTGTAATTTTGTTATTGAATCATTTCTCCATTGTTATTAGCCTTATTTTCATTTAAGGAATTATCACGAATGCTATTTAATTGTTAAAAATATTTTTTCATTTTGATAGCATTCTTTTAAAATAATGTATAATAGTCAATGTATGTTTTAATTAAATAATTTTTTTAATTACTGTTTTTTGTATTAATTATATATATATATATTAACAAAATTAATAAAAACAATCAAATTTAATAAGGGAATTATTTAATTATTTCTTTATTACTTTGTAACCTTAAATAATGTTGATTTTTTAAAAATATTATTATGAATCTTTTTCCAAGGAAAAAAACGGTAACTTTTTATTAATAAAATAATGAAAAGTTACAACAGCTTATGCAAATGAGGACATTCCACTATATGCCACACAGGGCTCGTGCAAAAACGCACTCAACACAGCGTTTGAAGACAAACGTGTATAAAGAAAGAGAAGATGAGAAAAGAAGAGAGACAGAAAAAGAGGAGGAAAAAAAAAAACTGACTGCCACACTTCAAGTTTTCCGCCCCTTTTTCTTTTCGACCTTGCGCCATTCTCCTTGAACAGGCTCGATCGAAGCAATGACTATCTGTGTCTCGGTATTCTGCGGGCCTGTTTCTTTGTCGGAATCTGAAGTATCTGAATTATGATGCCTTTTGTTACCTCCCATGCATTGTTCCACGCCTGTCAACTCAGCCTGATTTTGGTGGATCTCTGCCTGGTTTGGATGAAACTATGGGGCCTTGTTGACTTGTATGTTTTCCTTCATGTTCCCTGTTTCAGCTTCCTTTTTGGTAATATCATCCTCTTCTGCTTCTGTTTCTTCATCTTCTTTTACCGAGGAGGCTTTCTTTTCCACTACTCTCTTCTTTATGACATCGTCTATATTCTGCCATCCTTTTGGTTTCCTTTGTAATGGCTTGCTCTTGTTTTTGCATGCATTGAACAAATGACATGTTTGTTGACATCCCCTGCATCTGAATGCCGTATTCTCATAGTCCAAAGGTTGTTTACACTGTGTGTTGTTGAAGTTCAGAATGATGCTTTCAGGTAGTCCTTGACTAAGGTCTACCTCGACACATATCCTAGCAAAAGTAAAAATTCCTTTTATATGTCTCTCTAGATCAACCTTTAGCATTGTTCCAAGAGTATTCCCTATAGCTAGTAAGGCCTTATAGTGCCAAAAATGTATCGGAAGATTATGCAGCCTTACCCATACTGACATCCTTGATACCACCATAGTATTGGTGTCAAACTCTGGGAACCATGGGGTAATAAATGGTTCCGCACTGCCCCAGAACCATGGCCCTTCATTGAGGACTTTTTCCCTTTCTCCTTCTGCGTGGAAGGTTACTATGAAGAAACCCTTGGAACATAGGTGGATTTGACAGTTTTTTGTCCAGGTCGTGTGAATCCATTGGTACAGAGCATCGGTCTTAGGCCAGAAGCCGTTAAATCTACAAATAATAGCGTTTTTTTGTAGATCTGAGAAAATATAATTTACCTCTGGTAAATCCAGCGAGATGGAGGGACTCTCTGGCGCTTGATCCACGATATACTACCCTGGAGGTGCATTAACAGTTGCAGGTTCTTTCCCCTTTGGAAGATCTTTCCCTTTGGCTGCATCTCGGTAGGTACCTGTAGTTTTTGAGGTAGCTCCCTTAGATCCACCTCACAATCTGTGATTGAGTACAATGGTTGAGTCCTTAGCAACCCTGTAATGCTGGAGTGACTGTTGATCCTGCATGCAGTGCCCAGAAAATATTAAAATTTGTAATGCAACTGGAATTTTCAGTTTGCCCTGGATTTCTTTTTTTAGCTCCAGGACACTCATCCGGTCCCAGATCTGCACACAGACGTGTCTGCCTGCTATTGATCTGATAAAAATTTGCTTCAGTTCCACTTTTCCTGTCTTGTTCAGAACCCATTTCTCAGGTTTTGGTTCTGGATTTGGCCAGCTTCCAGTTTGCTTTGGCATGGATCTGATCGGATCTGATAAATCCGAATCTTTCCTCCAGTATTCGACCCGGTAGTCATCGAACCCTCTGCCAGGACGCTTCAACAAAGAGATGGGATCCCAGATCTATGGTATTAAAGGCAGGGAAACCACATAATACCCAGGAACCGGGTCCATACTACCCCCCCAAAATATGATTTCGACCGTGCTGTTGGAGAACGGCCCTGGATCTGCTTGACGCCGCCACAGCGAGCCATAAACATTGGTAGATCTGTCGTACCTGAGCGAAACATTATCGCAGGGACTACACCGCGTCCAGGAAGAAAAGGTACGCCCCGGATTCTGATCTCTATGTATCAAAACTTGAAAAACCTTGCCGTCAAACGGATTAGCCCCTAGCCAGAGGGAAACTTCGATGAAAGAGGAAACATCCAACAGGATTCTGGGCTATCCACAGAAGTGCGAGATTTTTGGCCCTGCAGCGGCGCAAAACGGGCGATCTGAAACCCTAAACCCATGATCGAGCGAGATTTTTGGCCCTGCGGCGGCGCAAAACGGGCGATCTGAAACCCTAAACCCATGATCGAACTCCGCCGGGGTAGCTCTCATCTTTCCCATATTTTCCATGTGATTGGTAACTTTGTTTCAAATACTTTGGAATTCTTTATGATTTGAATGGTTTGTACTGATTAATTATGAAATTTTAAGATATGAAATAGTTAACAACTTTTTTCTTCCTTCTCAAATATCTTAAAGTGAGATAATACTTTTATATCACTTTTTGAACATCACAAAGAAAAATAACATTTTTTAATTAATTTCTCAAGTATTGCAATGTATCATAATTTTCAATTTCACCATGAGAATTTATTACATGTTTATAGCAATATTACCAAATTTTATATTTAGTTTTATATTTTATATATTTTTAAAGGAAACTAAAGATATGTTTCATTATATTTATGGATAACATTCCTAGTAAATCTGTTAATGTATAATAAACTTATTAATGTATAGTAGTGCATCTCAATGAAGGGGATTCTAACCAAGAATCCACTAGAATGGAACTATCTAAATTCTCAACAACATTGATGACAACCAGTTGAGCTAACCTCTTGTAGACTTACACATATGATGTATTTATATCCATATATTCATAAACAAAAATGTGTATTAAATAATACATATTATTTAATAATCTATTACTAATCAATATTTACACCTAATTCTCATCATCATCTTTTACAAAAATCCATGGTTCTCAACATATTCATCACTTTTTTCAAGAAAATAATCATTGGTGATTATTTGAAACATTAATGAAACACCTTAGAAAGGTATTCAAGTACAATAGATATATGGATTGTAGATAGATAAGTATTTTTTTGGGGTGAGATGAAGAAGTAATTGAAGCATGGAGGATTCATGGATAACATAAGAGGTCTTGCATGCCTATATCGTTGACAATATTGCAAAATGAGAAAGAACATAAAAGCTAGGTTCTATCCTCTAAACACTAGCCAAAAACCTTTAAGATCTATGAAGGACCCAATTGATCCTAAGAAATACAAACCCCCTAATCATGTCACAAATCCTGCATTAGTAAGATAATGTGTTTGATTCAGATTAGGCTATCATGAAATAACATGTGTTTAACCTTCAACATAATCACATTTCTTCTTCATCCCTTGGAAAACACTTTGTGGTGTACCTTGAAAACTAAAAAAAAATCAAAGAAAAACCAAAGTATTGAAGTAGTATCAAGAGGAAAATATTTATTGGCACTATAAATATTAGGCAATGTTCACTTGCTTCTCTGAGAGGGAAACCTCTAATTAAGTAGAAATCATATATAATATTAATCAACTAGTAATCAATTACATAGCTTCTACAATTATAAATAGTTTATATCTATCCCAAATCCTAAGAATTTAAGGTTCCTTCATGAATGGGTTTAAACAAACTACTTAGTAGACCTTACTTTTAAAAAATGACTATTATACATTAAGTAACAACATATTCCCTAACTATAAGAACTAGGGTGGAACCCTAACATGCTCTCCCCTTTCAAAAGTAATGTGTCATCAAGTCTAAGAGTTATGAAAACTAGCATAAGAACACAAATAATTCCCAAGTGGCATATTCAAGTCACATATCCTTCCACTAGATCAATGCTTCTTAGATAATATCTTGTTACACAACCAGATCAAAAAATAGAAGAAAAGATAGATCAACGACTTGAAAATTTGCCTTTTTGAGGGGGAAAGATCCTTTGATATCACACAAATGAACAATTCTTGGAAAATACAAATGACAAGACCTCCTATATATATATATATATATATACTATATATAGGAGTCTAATGGGTGACAATATAATTAGAGCCTACATAACAATAATAATGTAAGGGCGCAATAGTAACAATAGTGGGCTTTTATAGGGCACAACAATAACAATATGGGGGCTACATTAACAACAAAAATAAGGGGGCTGCACTAGTATTATAGGGACCTAACATGCCTCTCTCCTTAAGAAAAGTGTTGTTGTCAATGCTTGAGTAGTTTTGGATGCTTCTATATATAGTTCACATCCCTCCATGTGAAATCTTCAGTGGGTAAGTTCTTCCACTTAATAAGATACTCTAAAATTAATTTATTATTTAGTTGTTAGGTTATTGTTTCCATGACTGCTTCAGGCCCCAATACGATTTTTCATTCTTTGTCAAGTTCTGGCAATATTTTTTGAACTGGGAGCTTGTCACTGATAACCTTATTTAAGAATGAAACATGGAAAATTGGGTGTTCTCGAGAAGATGCAGTCAACTCCAATTTGCATGCCATAGTACCAATCTTTGCAACACCTTGTAAATACCATAGTACTTGGGTGATAATTTATTTTCCTTCTTAGCTTGCTTGCGGGACATTTGTTTGTATGGTTGTAACTGTAAAGATACCTAGTTTCATATGCCAAAACTTCTTTCTACAATGTTGATTTGCTTGTTGTTTCATTCGATTATGCACTGAAGTGAGGTTATCCTTTAAGAGTTGGAGAACTTTTTTTGGATGCTCGATGTGATCTTCCACTACTTGAACCTTAGAATTTTACCTTAAAGATGATGTGATGGATGGTGGGTGATATCCATAAAGTGCCATAAATGGGGTCATTTTTTCTGCAATACGAAATGAAGTGTTATACCACCATTCAGCCAGAGGTAACCACTTGACTCATTGTGTTTGTTTATCAGATACAAAGGAATGACGATATCCTTCTAAACGTTTGTTCATTATCTCAGTTTTATTATCAATGATAAGATGAGCTATGAGGTATGAGCTATGAGCTAATTGAGTACTAAGACAAGAAAATATTCTTGTCCAAAAATTTCCAGTGAAAGTGGGCTCTCTATCACTTGCAATAATCTTTGGTTTTCCATGTAGATTTTTAATTGTTTCCATAAATGAAGTATCAACTGTAATGAATTAAAAAGGATTAGATAATGCACAAAAGTGTGCATACTTGGTATGTCTATCAATTACCACCACAATTGCACTCTTTCCTTTGACTTGGATAAAACTGTGATAAAATCCATTAAGACCTCCTCCCAACGTTGACTTGGAATGACCAAAGGTTGTAACATACCCGACATCTTAATTATCTCAACTTTATTTTGTTGGAAAAATAAAAATTCTGCAACAAACTTCTGAATGTCAAATTTAAGACCATTCCAGAAAAATTCCTTCTTGACCATATGATAAGCTTTCCAAAATCTCGAGTGCCCTCCTAGGGGGAGGTGTGTAATTCCAAAATAATATTTTGTTTGAGTTGAGAATTATTACATAGATATAAGAGATCTTTGTACAATAATGAATCATTTTTCCAAATAAGTGTATCAGTTGTACTTGGATCTTACTGTAACTTTTGAATGAGTGTCCACACCTCTTTGTCATTCTTCCATTCATTCCTTGTTTTAGTTATCTAATTAGGTTGGATGATAGAAATGGCACATAACAATGCTTCCACATCCTTATCCCTTCTTGAGAGTGCATCTACAATAACATTTTTCTTTTGTAGATGATTTCAAAGTCATAACCCGATATCATTGTGACCCATTCTTTTTGCTCCTATGAAGAATCTAATCTCTGTTGCAAAGATTATCTAAGATTATCATGATATGTTTTTACCTTGAAGTGTCTTCCCATTAGGTAAGTTTGTCATTGCTTTAGTGCATGTAGTATTGCCAACATTTCATTCTCATAAATAGGTTTGTGTAGATACTTTCCCTTGATTGGACGACTTTCAAAAGAAATGGGTCTTCCTTCTTGCATTAAAAAATCACCAATTCCATTTCCTGAGGTATCACATTCCATATTAAAATTTTTTGTGAACTCTGGTGTAGTTAAGACCAGTGCTTGGGACATTGACTCATTAATATGTTTAAAGGCCTTAGTTGCTTCTGAAGTCCAAGAAAATGCATCTTTCTTCAGTAATGTTCTTAGAGATGTTGATATTCTCCCATAATTCTTAACAAACTTGTGATAATACCCTATCAACCTGAGAAATATTCGAAGATGTTTTAGTGTTGTGGGGATTTTCCATTCCTTAACGGATTTAATTTTGTTAGGGTCTACTTTAACAACCTAATGAGATACAATATGACCTAAATATTCCACCTCCTATGAACTAAAGAAACATTTTGAAGGTGTTTTCATATAATTGTTTCTCGTCCAATAGTTTGAGAACCTTGTCAACATGTTGAACATAATTCTTCCAAGGCTTGTTGTAGATTAATATGTCATCAAAAAATATTGACACAAATTTTCTAAGGAAGGGTTTGAAAATGGAATTCATCAAACCTTGAAATGTGGAAGGTGCATTAGTAAGGCCAAAAGACATGACCACAGATTCATAATGGCCTTCATGAGTTCTTAATGTTGTTTTTGGAATGTCTCTAGTCTTCATTCTAATTTGATGATATTCTAAACAAATATCTAGCTTGGTGAAGTAAATTTCTCTATGTAATTCATCCAATAATTTAGTAATGACAAGAATGTGAAATTTATCTTTAATAGTGATCTTGTTGAGCTCCCTTCCATCAAACTTTCTCATTTTGATCTTTGGAATGTGATGAGAATTAAACCCAACATTGGAGTCTCTAAAATCATGGCTCATATTCCTTTTGTCCTTATCATTATTTTCATGGATTACCTTTTCACCACTAGGAAGCCTTTCTTGTAGTAACTTTGTCAACCTTTCCAATTTGACATTCATCACGTCCATGTCTACTTTAAAAACTCCCATTTCTAATTCTAAACCATCCTTCAAGTCTTCCATGTTGCCTTTTATTTTTTATTCTGAACCAACCATCTTAGCTTCTATTTAATTTTTGGCTACTCTTCACGAGAGTGAGATTTTTTGCGCTTGGTCTCTAAATTTTGATATATCATGTTTCTTTTCTTCCTCTTCTTCATGCGACATAGTAGAGATTTATGGTTGATTACTAGGTGTGTCCATTTTTTTGTTTCAAGGCATTTTGGAATCAAACAACTATGTCTATGCTTCACTATTCCCTTTGAATCACTTCAAACTGATTTTTCAAACAACAATTATGCAAAATTTTAAAAATTAACAGCTTTTTCTTTCTTTTTAGGAGCTTGATATTGAAACTATTGTATCTTTGTAATTTTGGATCTTCAAGGTCTGAAATTTAATCTTATGGTATCCCTCTGAGTCTTACAATTCCACAACTCAAACTAAAATTTGATTCTTCATGAAAAAGTTATGTTCAATATCCCATGATGACCTAATTATAGACTAGTTTAGTAGAGAGAACTTGTACGAAATGTCACATGTCATTGTTTCGACCTTCAACCCTGAAATTATATAAGGAAAAACAAAATCCATGCAATTATAATTATTTTTTATGAAATTCAAATCCGATTCTTAGAATGAAATTTATGATGATTAACTCTAGGTCACATGTTTGAGATTGAATTTTGGAGCATGAAAAAACCCTAAATTATTCGGACCATATCTCTAAAAATATAGTGAACCAAGATCTAAAATTTTACATGAAGTTCACCAATATTTCGGCTCCATGTAGTAAAAATTTGAACTTTTGAATCCTCGTAGAAAAAATGTTATAGAAAAAAATGTGAGGATGACCCTTTTGAAGCAACGAAACCCTAGAATCCAAAGCTTTGATACCAAATATTATGAAACCAGATCATGAAATAGAAGAAAAGATAGATCAACGAATTGAAAATTATATTCTTTGAGGGAAAAAAAATTCCTTTAAATCACATAAAGAACAATTCTGGATGATACAATGACAAGACTTGAACAAATTATATATATATATAAATATAATAGCCTAAGGGTCACAATATAATCAAAACCTACATAAAAATAATAATATAAGGGAACAACAATAAAAATAGTGGGATTTTATGGGGCACAACAATAACAATATGGAGGCTACATTAATGATAACAATAAAGGGGGCTAAACTAGTATTATAGGGACCAAACATATGTTGGCATAGATAATGCTATATTCTCTACAAATGAATCATATTGTAGCAAATGGAACCCTCTTCATCTAGTTCTAGGAGGACAAATTTGAAATTCAAAGTTCAAACATACCATTTTCTTCAAGCATGTCCTATGAGTTTTTTGGGTAGATCTTAGAGTGGGCTAAGAGGAAATTTTTAAGCGACACACCTAATACATTTGAGAATTGGATAGGGTCCATAAAACTTAAGTGAAAACTTTTTGTCACTCTTATCATTAAGTGATGTTTACTTATAATGATATAGACAAAGAGTATGATGTCCCAATTGGCTCTATGATAGACATTGAGTATGTAGATGTCCAACAATGCCCCACATTAGTCTAGTTTGTTGACATATTCATCCTTCTAGATGAAGGATGCCTCACCTGAATATTTATCGACTAACTAATGTATAGAATTTTGGATATTAATGGAAGTGTAGAATCCAAATTAGTTAGGATTTAATCATATTCATCTAAACAAACAAAACTTTAATGCAATTTTAAGAAACACAATGTTGTATATATCATTGTATTCATCACCATGAGAGACAAATAAGTAGAACAAACTTTCATTATATTAAGTAGAATAATTATTATATCTCATATAGTTAGAACATAATAGACATTGATCATGCATGAGACTGACAAGTATCATGGTTAATTAACATAATGAACCAATTAAGCTATTTACGCACATGCATGCTAAATATTATAAATACTAGTGCAACCATATAAATTAAATGGTTGGTAAATGTTGGTAGGAATAATCAATAATAAACATAAAAAAAAATTCATTATACATCTCAAATTAATAAAAATAAAATAAAATCATAAAAATTAACCAAATTATCACTTTATTTAAAATTTATATTATTAATATAAAAGAATATATATATATATATAATATAATATATAATATATATATATAATATATTATAAAAACACACACACATTAAAAAAATGTAACAATAACAATGGAGATAAACCCCCACTTTATCATGGATATTTTTAATCTATAAATAGGCCTTGTTATAATACCATGTGAAAATACCATAGGGACTTCATTGACAAAGCAATACCATATCACCCGCATTCATATTGGGGCATAAAAAGTAAAGAAAAAATGAAATAATATATTGAACATATAATAGGGGGGTGAAGAGCTTTTATATATTGTATAGAAATATGTGTATTATAAGTTATTGTTTATACAATAACTTGGCCACCCGGAGGCAAAACACAAGTGGGCTCGAGACATAGAGGTTCAGGAGGATTGTGGGAATATTGAGAGTGGGAGGGGGAAAGAAAAAACTATGGTAATATTACCTCCATAGTAGCCTAATATTCAAACCTTTGGCCCTAATATTGACATGCAATTCATGATAATGTTAAATTCTTAAAGTCAAAGTGACATTCCCTTATCTTTCATTTTGATAATTTTACTTAAATTTTCAACATTACCATGAAATGAATCAAGATGTTTGAGAGTGGTTTTGACCTCGTTAGATTTCATATGGAGAAATTAGAATTTTAGATCTCACTCAAAATCTAGCAGACTTATTAGTTTTTCAAGATTTTAGGATCAGAGGGATTGCAATGTTTCCATTGGATTTTGTCATGTGCTAGTGTATGGAAATCGTATTTCATCAAAATAATTAAGCCATATATGTACCTTTATGTTAGTGACATTGGTTTTAAAACTCCTCTATCATGAACCTACTAAAAATGTACCCGTTACTCAAACACAATCTTTACTTGACATGCTACGTTTTTTGTATCTTATATTAATGCTTAGAGGGTGATACTAATGAAAAAGATACCAATATAGGCAATGATTTTGATGATATGTAGGTATTTATTGTAACATGATTTTTTTGGATGCTAGAGGCCATCCAAAGCCTATTTTTTTATGTATTTTTGGTTCAGAGATAGATTTCAGTCGATGTTATTTTAGTTATGTGCACCCTTACATGCTATATAAATGAGAACTTGTAATTTGTGGACTTGGGATTGATGAATATTATAACTAATAAATGAATGATGTTATATGGCTTAATCCATGTTTTTATGTTTTTATCACAAATTCATCATTCTACATGCTTTTGTTGACATATGTGAATCAAAATATATAAATATATATATTATATAAAATTCACTCCCGAAATCACACCCAACTTGGGAGCTTTTGAAAATGTCACTCCTCGCTCCAAGTTCCACTCCCACTTCTCACTTCTACTTCCACTCCCAAGCAACCTTTCTCTAGGAAAAACACACATCACATTACTAATGGCTCTATGATCTATGTCTAATGTTTGTGTTAGGATTTTTTACTTGTTTCTCAGCTAGTAATCCTCCCAATGATGGGGCAGTAGAGAAGACAATATATATGACACCTTCACCCATTCCTTACATTAGTGATGAATAGGTTGAATGAAAGTGAAGGAGGTAGCGATATCGACTATTGCTTGGAAGAGGGCACATCCATTCCACATGAGAAGTAAAATAGACTATTGTTTTGAAGAAGGAACATGCATGATAAGGGCACACATGTCATACGTTTAGTTAATTTTAGTTTGGATGTTGTTTCAAATTTAGCAATTTCGGTTTTGGATAGATTTTTTCTATTATTAGAGATTTCTATTATTTATTTTTAGCATGCAAGATATATTATTACTAAGAGGGTTCAGATCCTTAATCAATTAGCATACTATGCATGAGAAATTCCCATCTTAGCTAGAGGACATAGATCTCAAGGAAGGGATGCATGCTTGCATGCTACAGTTCATCTGTTGATGGAGACACACTTACTTGGCACTCTTACCTTGCAACTATGGTGCGCTAGGTGATCAGGTTAGGGCTATGATTTGGAAAAGTCCAACTAGATAGGATTTTGCATGTGTCCATATTCATTGTACTTTATCTCCTCTTCCTATTCTATAAGTGAGATGAAAGGTGTGCCATTGTGTTGGATATCAAGGTTTTGTTTTAAACTATTGTAGTGTATCCTTTTCGACATTCAATAGAAGATAGATGGCTTTAAGAGTTAAAAATGATGTGTTTTCCATTCAAATATTCCACAATATGTATTTATAAATCAACCAACTTATATCTTCCTCTCTTTTATTGAAAATTTTAAGTTTTTAGCTACCTAGTATTTAGGTTATTCTTTCTAGGCGCATAATCTTGTGATCATTGTTAATGAAAATAAAGGGATATAAATATAAAGGGGTGTAAAAATTATTAATGAATAAATGGATACCTACAATATCTAGTGAAAGTAAGGGACTTTTAAATTGAGAAGGTATCTTGGGTTCATATAGGTAGGGGGTTAAATAAAGTAAATTTTCAAAGATATTTTTCAATATGTAGTCAAATTAAGGGTATTGTTTAGTATGCCACAAATGCATGTGTTACGTTAGAGGTTCATTGAGTGAAGCCCCCATGGAAAATATCATGTCTTATCAATACCACATGCCCAAAAATCATAACTCATTTCATATGACACATGTTCACATGACAATTTGTTTGATTAATTAATTTAATTAAAAGGTCGAAAAAAGAATAACTACTTTGAAAATAAATCTTAACCTTTGATTTTCATATACTACTAAGAATATTATAGAATATTATATGGAAATTAAATCCCTACCATCCACCTAATCAATATTAATATTTAAATTGCAGTGGCAAGAGTGGGAGGTGTTAGTTTTCACTGCGATGAAGAATTAGAGACTAAATTTGCATGGGGCCTAGGAATTACATATAACAATAAGGTTGAATTCTTAGCCCTATAACAAGGATTAAAATTGGAAATCACATGAAAAATCCAACATCTGATGGTATTTGGCGATTCAATGTTGGTTATTCATCAAGTGCACAAAATCAAGGCAGACCCTTCGTCATTACAATCACCCATGCTTCTTAGAATAAGTCTACATATTCCTAAATTTGAAACCATTGAGTTTTTCAATGTCAAAAGAAATATCAACTCCATTATAGATTCACTAGAAAATAGCAGAGCCAACCACAATCAAGGAGAGATGGAACAAGATGGCTCGAGCAGAGTTAATTAATTTGAGTTTTTCAATGTCAAAAGAAATATCAACTCCATTATAAATTCACTAGAAAATAGCAGAGCCAACCACAATCAAGGAGAGATGAACAAGATGGCTCGAGCAGGGTTAATCAGTATATCCCATGAGTAAATAAACTCTAGCATTATTAATAGGGGATTCATATCGAATAATGAGAATTGAAGGCTTAATGGCCTACATGGAAACTCGTTGGAAAAGTGTCAAATCCCAAATTGGATTAATTATCCTCCTAATATTGATTTCGCAGTCTTCAATTAAACTTTATCATTAGGTTTGTGTGCTCTTGGTGACGGATCATGTGTCCAACACAAGGATTCAAGACAAGTGGAAGAAGACCTTCACCCATGTTAAATATGAAGGGACATGAATGTTTGTTAGTTGTATCCTTGGATCTTGGCTATATTGATTTGATTTATGGAATTTAATGGAGTTGGGCTATCATTGCATAAGTATTAACTACGGAACGGAATGGATGATGAGGAGAATGTATAAAGGATATGTAAATCTTAAAGTTCATGTACGCTGCATGAATCTAGAAGGGATGGGCCTGTGAGGTTACAACTGTAATTCTATTGAATATGGAGGATTTTGGGATATTGCCAAATCATATCTCTGATATACCATAATTTTGATTGAAGAAATTGGGTTAAATGAAGGTGGCCATTTATGGCAGAGGAATTAAGGCAAGAAATGGTTGCCTGAAAGGGAGAATGTACAAGGAATATTATTGTTACGAAATCGATGAGAGAATCATGTCTTAAGTAGGGCCATACATGCATCATTATAAAGAAGTATTGTGCTTCATTGTTTATAAAAAAATTCGAGTTTGGTTGTCCGTGATTGCAGATTTCTTACTACGGAGAAAGAATTGAAATGGCCTCTAGTCCCAATTTTGATTTCCCCTGCTTTCATATTTATAGTCATCCAATTGGTACACAGCTGTTACCTGGTAGTATACAGCCGATCAAAAGTAGCCTCATTCGTCTGTATTCTCTGGCAGGGAATATGATGTTGAAATTAAATAAATGGCATCGCTAGTGAGAACCTACGTGTCGAACACCGAGTTATAAAAGTTAATATCTTATCCCTAATTCATTAATGCTCTGTATTTCTAATTTGATTTAACAGGGGAGAAAGTGGAGCACCAGGTGCTTGGAATGGCAATGGAAATAAGTATATATACGTCACACTGTGAAGAGCACCAAGTAATATTGGTATGTAATGTTTCATGTTTAGTTTGGCATTAAAAGCCTGAGTGGGATTCGAAGTAGCAAGCAGATGCATTCCCCACCATAAATCTAAGTTTAAACGTATATTGACTTATAAGCGACCACGATTGGCCCTTTCATGGAATAACTCTCTTTTCTGAAATTGACTTCCATTACACTCCTCCTGCCACTTACACCTGACTTATAATGGCTTCCCTTTACAGCTGACATATAATACACATTGCTTTATCTATTATAATATATTTTTAGCTTCCTTAACGTTTAAAAATTCTATATCTCAGAATTGAGTCTTTAATAAAAATTGCAGTGTCTGGACACTAAACAGTACGAGCATAATCAACCACTGGCATTACACCTTAAATAAACATAGGCCAAAAAGAGGAAATTTGACTTGCCCCTGATGCACCTACCTTGCAACCATCAAGGTAGTGGGCTCTCCACAACCGTCTGTAATGCCCGATTTATCATTGCAAAGCTGAGGCCCAGGCCTATTTATCTATAAAAAGTTACTTCATGGCATTACCCAACCTCACCTTTCCCAACACGATCCTTATCATAAGGACATTTTATCTAACATGCTTGATTCTATCCCTTTGTAACAGGTGGATTTTTGGAAATTTCATATATTAAACTTTTTAAATAAGAAGAAAGGATTTGAAACATTTTTCAATAAATATGTTCTGCTTCAATGTAATTGTGTTATTAAATAATTTCTCCGTTGTTATTAGCTTCATTTTAATTTAATGAATTATCACCAATGCCATTTAATGGTTAGAAATATTTTTTCATTTTGATAGCATTCTTTTAAAATAATGTATAATAACTATGTGAGTACAATTTTAATTATTATTTTTGTAATTTAATTGAATTTTTTTTAAATTTATGGGGTATTTCATTTTGATAGCATTTTTTAAAATATGTATAATTGTCATGTGAATGTATTCATTTAATTAAATTATTTTTTTTAATTAAATATTTTTTTTTAAATTATTTTTTAATATATTATACATAAAAGAGATTATATAAACCATTAATAATATAAAATTAATAGGGAAATTTACTTTAATAACTTTCTTTTATACTTTTTTAATATATAATGTTGATTTTTCTTAAATATTATTTATAAAATTCTAAGATTATGAAATACATAACATTTTTGTTTTCCTCTCACATATCGTAAAGTGAGAAAATCTTCTATATACTTTTTGAACATAAAACAGCAAAATAACATTTTTAAATTCATTTCTCAAGTTTAACAAATTGCATATACTAGAGAATTTATCCCATGTTATGGCAATTAAAAAATTTATATTTAAGTTTTATATTTTATATTATTAAAGGAAATATCATTTCAAACTAAAGATATGTTTCATTAGATTTAAGGATAACATCCCTAGTAAACCTATTAATGTATAGTAGTGCATCTCAATGAAGGGGATTCCAACCAAGAATCCACTACAATGGAACTATCTAAATTCTCAACAACATTGTTGACAACCAATTGAGCTAACCCCTTGTAGACTTACACATATGATGTATTTATATCCATATATTCATAAATAAAAATGTGTATTAAATAATACATATTGTTTAATAATTTATTACTAATGAATATTTACACCTAATTCTCATCAGCATCTTTTACAAAAATCCATGGTTCTCAACATATTCATCACTTTTTTCATGAAAACAATCATTGGTTATTATTTGAAACATTAATTGAAACAGCTTAGAAAGGTGTTCAAGTACAATGATATATGGATTGTAGATAGATAAGGATTTTTGTGGGGTGAGGTGAAGAAGAAATTGAAATATGGAGGATTCATGGATAACATAAGGGGCCTTGCATGCCTATATCGCTGACAATATTGTAAAGGGAGAAAGAACATAAAAAGTAGGTTCTATCCTCTAAGCACTAGTCAAAAACCATAAATATCTATGAAGGACCCAATTGATCCTAAGAAATAGAAACCCCCTACTCATGTGGCAAATCCTGCATTATGAGATAATGTGTTTGATTCAAATTAGGCTATCATGAAATAACATGTGTTGAACCTTAACATAATCACATTTTTTCTTCATCCCTTAGAAAAAACTTTGTGGTATACCTTGACAACTAAAAAAAAATCAAAGAAAAACCAAAGTATTGAAGTATTATCAAGAGGAAAATCTTTATTGGCACTATAAATATTAGGCAATGTTGACTTTCTTCTTTGAGTGGGAAACCTCTAATTAAGTAGAAATCATATACAATATTAACCAACTAGTAGTCAATTACATAGCTTCTACAATTATAAATAGTTTATATCTATCCCAAATCCTATGCATTTAGCGTTCCTTCATGAATGGGTTTAAATAAACTACTTAGTAGACCTTACTTAGTAGACCTTACTTTTAAAAAATGACTATTATACATTAATTAACAACATATTTCCCTAACCATAAGAGCTAGGGTGGAACCCTAACATGCTCTCCCCCTTCAAAAGTAATGTATCCTCAAGGCTAAGAGTTGTGAAAACTAATGTGAGAACACAAATAATTCCCAAGTGGCATATTCAAGTCACATATCCTTCTACTCGATCAAGGCTTCTTAGATAATATGTTGTTATGCACCTAGATCAAAAAATAGAAGACAAGATAGATCAACAACTTGAAAATTTGCCTCTTTTAGGGGGCAAGATCCTTTATATCACACAAATGAACAATTCCTGGATGATACAAGTGAAAATACCTCCTTTCTATATATAGGAGTCTAATGGATCACAATATAATAACAATAATAATGTAGGGGCACAATAGTAACAAGAGTGGTCTTTTATGGGACACAGCAATAATAATATGGGGGATCCATTAACAATAAAAATAAGGGGGCTACACTAAAAATAACAATAAGGGGGCTATACTAACACAAATTTTCTAAGGAAGGGTTTGAAAATGGAATTCATCAACCTTGAAATGTGGAAGGTGCATTAGTAAGGCCAAAAGACATGACCAAAAATTCATAATGACCTTCATGAGTTGTTAATGTTGTTTTTGGAATGCCTTGAGTCTTCATTCTAATTTGATGATATTCTAAATGAAGATCTAGCTTGGTGAAGTAAATTTCTCTAGCTAATTCATCCAATAATTCAGTAATGATAAGAATGTGAAATTTATCTTTAATAGTGAGCTTTTTGAGCTCCCTATAATCCAGAGACATACACCATGATTCATCCTTCTTATGCACCAATACTACTAGAGTAGAGAAAGAACTTTGGCTAGGTTGAATTATACCAACCTCTAGTATTTCTACAACCATACGTTCAATTTCACTCTTTTGGGTATAGGGATATCTGTAAGGCCTTATGTATGGAGGAACACTTCCTGTAATCAAGTGGATAGTATGATAATGACCACAAATCGGTGGGAGGCCTTTGGGAGTCTCAAATACCTTTGAACGTTTATCCAAAATTCTTTGGGGATCTAGAGAAATAGATGATTCCAATGGTTGAACATCTAGTGAGCATAATTGTGAAATTATGCCTTATTTTTCTTTCTTCAAAAGATTTTTCATGCCATTAGAGCTGGTTATATTCCCCAATTTCCCTATGATGCCCCTTAATTCATTTTCATTTCCTTCCTAGGAAAATTTCAAGAAAAGTTCTTGAAAATTAAAAGTTATTGTCCCCAAAGATTGGAACCATTGGACTCCTAATACAACATCAACAACACTCATTGGAATGGAAAACATTGGACTATTCAATACATATTCCCCCATGATTAGATTGATATTATGACTCTTCCTTGATAAATTTATACTTTCTTCATTTACAACCATCTTGATACTCTTTGTGTTAGATGTAGAAAGAAATTTATTTCCTTGGATTTCTTACAATGAATAAAATTATGGGTACTACTAGAATCGATCAACAATAGTACTTTTTTATTCTTAATATATCCTTGTATCTTCAGAGTTTGAGGAGTGGTAATTCCTTCCAATGCATTACAAGATATGGTTGGATTCATTTCTTCTTTCTCTAGGGTTGGTTCTTGATGTAGATCCTCTTCTTTTGTTGTTTCTTGTTCCTTCTCTTCCTCCTATTCACAATCTATGTAAAATAATTTCTTCTCAGCACACTTATGAAACTTAGTGTATTTGGTATCACAATTATGATAAAGACCTTTTCCTATTTTTTTCCTCCAGTTGTTGTGGCATCAATGTTTTAGGTTGCGAGAGGCTAGGAGAAACAACAATTATATCTTTATAGTTTGTGAGTGGTATATTGCCTTGTTGCCTTAATTTTTCTTTCAATTTTTCTTGCCACCTTGAATGTATTCTCTAATGGATCATGTTCCCAAAGTCGAACCTCATTTCAAATGTTATCCTCTAAAGTCCCAATGACAACATCAATCCTATGCTCCTTTGGAATAACATTTAACTTGATATTGAATCTTTGGAAGTCGTCAGTATGCTCTGCCATTGAACCCATTTGTTTAAGATTTATAAATTGGCTAAAGAAGGTATTTCTCTTTATATCCCCATACTGTTCTACCAATTCTTCCACAAAAATTGTTGAAGTGAAAATTGATTTATGAGAACAAAGCCATCGATACCACACAAACTAGTTTTGTTCTAAATATAGCGATGCAATGTGTACCTTTTTTGTGTGTGACACGTCATGTAGATCAAAGAATTGCTCCATATATAGTATCCATGTTACTGGATCCTTGCCATCAAACTTTCTCATTTCGATATTTGGAATGTGATGAGTATTAAACCAAACATCAGAATCTCTAAAATCATGATTCACATTACTTTTCTCCTCATCATTATTTTCATGGATTACCTTGTCACCATTGGGAAGCCTTTCTTGTAGTAACTTTGTCAACCTTTCCAATTTGACATTCATCACGTCCATGTCTACTTTAAAAACTCCCATATCTACTTCTAAACCATCCTTCAAGCCTTCCATGTTGCCTTTTATTTTTTCTTCTAAACCATCCATCTTAGCTTCTAGTTCATTTTTTGTTACTCTTTGCGAGAGTGAAATTTGTTGCTCTTGGTCTCATAATTTTGATATATCATATTTATTTTCTTCCTTTTCTTCATGAGACATAGTAGAGATTTCTAGTTGGTTACTAGGTGTGTCCATTTTTTTGTTTCAAGGCATTTTGGAATCAAAAAACTATGTCTATGCTTCACTATGTCCTTTGAATCACTACAAACTGATTTTTCAAACAATAATTATGCAAAATTTAAAAAATTAACACTTTTTTCTTTCTTTTTAGGAGCTTGATATTGAAACTATTGTATCTTTGTAATTTTGGATCTTCAAGGTATGAAATTTAATCATATGGTATCCCTTTGAGTCTTCTTTTCAATTCCACAGGTCAAACCAAAATTTGATTCTTCATGAAAATGTTATGCTCGATATCCCATGATGGCCTGATTATAGACTAGTTCAGTAGAGCGAACTTGTACGAAATGCCACATGTCACTTTTTTGACCTTCAACCCTGAAAATTATAGAAGGAAAAATAAAATCAATACAATTTTAGTTTCTTTTTACGGAACAAGTCCAATGCTTAGAAACAAATTTATGACGTTTCCCCTAGGTCACGTGTTTGAGATTGAATTCTGGAGAAAAACCCCTAAATCATTCGGACCATATCTCTGAAAATATAGCGAACCAAGATCTAAAATTTTACATGAAGTTCACCAATATTTTGGATCCATGTAGTAAAAATTTCAGCTTTTGAATCCTCGTAGAAAAAATTTAGAGCAAAAATTCCAGGATGACATGTTTGAAGCAATGAAATCCTACAATCCAAAGCTCTGATACCAAATGTTATGCAACTGGATCATGAAATAGAAGAAAAGATAGATCAACAACTTGAAATTTATATTCTTTGAGGGGGAAACCTCCTTTAAATCATGTAAATGAACAATTCTTGGATGATACAAACCATAAAACCTCATTTATGTATATAGGAGTCTAAGGGGTCACAATATAATTAGAGCCTACATAAAAATAATAATGTAAGGTCACAATAGTACAACTAGTGGTGTTTTATGGGGCACAAAAATAACAATATGGAGGCTACATCAACAATAACAAGAAGGGGGGCACACTAACAATAACAATAAATGGGGTTACACTAGTATTATAGGGACCTAACATATGTTAGATAGAGAATGTTATCTTTTCTCTACAAATGCCTCCTATTGTAGACAAATGGAATCCTCTTTATCTAGTTCTAGAAGGACAAATTTGAAATTCACAATTCAAACATACCATTTTCTTCAAGCATTTCTCATGAAATTTTTGGGTAGATCTTACAGTGGACTAAGAGGAAATTTTTAAGCAACACACCCAATACATTTGAGAATTAGATAGGGTCCATAAAACTTAAGTGAAAACTTTTTGTCACTCTTATAATCAAGTGATGTTTTCTTATAGTAATATAGGCAAAGAATATGTGGTCCTAATTGGCTCTATGATAGACATTGAGTGTGAAAATGTCTAACAATTCCCCGCACTAGTCTAGTTCGTTGACATATTCAACCCTTTAGATTGAGGATGTCTAACCTGAATATTTGTCGATTAACTAATGTATAGAATGTTGGATATTAATGGAAGTGTAGAATCCAAATTAGTTAGCATTTAATCATATTCATCTAAACAAGCAAAACTTTAATGAATTTTTAAGAAACACAATGTTGTATATATCATTGTATTCATCACCATGAGACACAAATCAGTAGAACAAACTTTTGTTATCTTAAGTAGAATAATTATTATATCTCATATAGTTAGAACATAATAGACTGACCATGAATGAGAGTGACAAGTATCATGGTTAATTAACATAATGAACCAATTAGGCTCTTTACACACATGCATGCTAAATATTATAAACACTATTGCAACCATATAAATTAAACGGTTGGTAAATGCTAATAGGAATAATCCATAATAAGCATCAAAAAACTTACTTCATTATACATCTCAAATTGATAAAATAAAATAAAAATCATAAAAATTAATCAAATTATCACTTTATTTAAAATTATTATTATTAATAATGATAAAAAGAATTAATATATACATTTAAGAAATTGTAACAAGATTTTTAACAATGGAGATAAACCCCCACTTTATCATAGATATTTTTAATCTATAAATAGGTCTTGTTATAATACCATGTGAAGATACTATAGGGGCTTCACTGACAAAGTAATACCATATCACATGCATTCATATTGGGGCATAAAAAATGATGAAAAAATGAAATAATATATTTAACATATAATAGGGGGGTAAAGAGTTTTATGTGTTGTATAACAATATGTGTATTATAAGGTATTGTTTATACAATAAATTGGCCACCTGGAGGCAAAACAAAAGTGGGCTCGAGACATAGAGGTTCAGGTGGATTGTGGGAGTATTGGGAGTGGGAAGGGGAAAGAAAAAAATATGTTAATATTACCTCCATAGTAGCCTAATATTCAATCTATGGCCCTAATATTGACATGCAATTCATGATAATGTTAAATTCTTAAAGTCAAAGTGGCATTCTCCTTATCTTTCATTTTCATCCTTTTACTTAAATTTTTAACATTAACGTGAAATGACTCAGGATGTTTCAGAGTGGTTCTTGACCTCATTAGATTTCACATGGAGAAAGTAGAATTTTAGATCTCACTCAAAATCTAGTAGACTTATTAGTTTTTCAATATTTTAGGATCGGAGGGATTGCAATGTTTCCATTGGATTTTGTCATGTAATAGGGTATGGAAATTGTATTTCATCAAAAGAACGAAGCCCTCAAGCTCCTCTATCATGACCCTACTAAAAATGTACTTGTCACTTAAACAAAATATTGACTTGGCATGCTATGTTTTTTCTATCTTATGTTAATGCTTAGAAGGTGATACTAATGACAAAGATACCAAGATAGACAATGATTTTGATGATATGTAGGTATTTATTGTAGCATGATTATTTTGGATGCTAGAGGCCATCCAAAGCCTATTTGTTGATGTATTTTTGGTTCAGAGATAGATTTCACTCGATGTTATTTTGGTTATGTGCATCCTTACATGCTATATACATGCGAACTTGTAATTTGTGGACCTGTGGTTGATGAAGATTATAACTACTAGATGAATGATGTTATATGGTTTAATCCATGTTTTTATGTTTTTATCACAAATTCATCATTCTACATGCTTTTGTTGACATATATGAAGCAAAATATATAAAAATATATATTGTATAAAATCTACTCCCAAAATGGCTCCCAGCATGGGAGATTTTGAAAATGTCACTCCTTGCTTCTACTTCTACTCCCACTTCCCGCTTCTACTCCCACTTCCCACTTCTTCTCCCGCTTCCTGCTTCTGCTACCACTCCCAAGCAGCGTTTCTCTAGAAAAAACATGCATTACATTATTAATACCTTTATGATCTATGTCTAATGTGTGTTAGGATTTTTTACTTGTTGCTCAGCTAGTGATCCTCCCAATGATGGGGTAGTAGAGGAGACAATAGATATGGCACCTTCGCCCTTTCCTTACATTAGTGATGAATAGGTTGAATGAAACTGAAGG
The DNA here is from genome assembly GCA_000404065.3 of Pinus taeda. NCBI lineage: Eukaryota > Viridiplantae > Streptophyta > Pinopsida > Pinales > Pinaceae > Pinus > Pinus taeda. The sequence goes on from APFE030314966.1 coordinate 29,782, forward strand.
AGATAGTGATATCGACTATTGCTTGGTAGAGGGCACATACATTCCACAAGAGATAGTAAAATAGAATATTATTTTGAATAAGGTTCATGCATGATAAGGTCACACATGTCATACCTTCAGCTAATTTCAGTTTAGATGTTGTTTCAAATTTAGCAATTTTGGTTTTGAATAGAGTTTTTCTATTATTAGAGATTTCTTTTATTTTTTTATAGCATGCATGATCTCTTCTTACTAGGAGGTTGCAGATCCTTAGTTAATTAGAATACTTATGCATGAGAAACTCCCATCTTAGGTAGGGGACACAGATGTCAAGGAAGGGATGCATGATTGCATGCTCCAGTTCATCTCTTGATGGAGACACACTTACTTGGCACTCTTACCATGCAACTATGGTGCACTAGGTGATTAGGTTAGGGCTATGATTCGGAAAAGTCCAACTAGATAGGATTTTGCATCTGTCCATATTAATTATAATTTCTCTCCTCTTCCTATTCTATAAGCGAGATGAAAGGTGTGCCATTGTGCTAGATATCGAGGTTTTGTTTTGAACTATTGTAGTTTCTGTATTCAATAGAAGATAGATACATTGAGAGTTAAAAACTATGTGTTTTCCATTCAAATCGTCCACAATATGTATCTATAAATCAACCAACTTATATCTTCCTCTATATTATTGAAACTTTTAAGTTTTTTGCTACCTAGTATTTAGGTTGTTCTTTCTAGGTGCAGAATATTCTTACCATTGTTAACGAAAATAAAGGGATATAAATATAAAGTGGTGTAGAAAATATTAATGAAAAAATGGATACCTACAATATCGAGTGAAAGTAAGGGATTTTTAAATTGGGAAGGTATCTTGGGTTCTTATAGGTAGGGGGTTAAATAAAGTAAATTTTCAGAGATATTTTCCAATATGTAGTTAAATTAAGGGTATTGTTTAGTATGTCATGAACACACATGTTATGTTGGAGGTTCATTGAGTGAAGCCCCTGTGGAAAATATCATGTATTATCAATACCACATGCCCAAAAATCATAACTCATTTCATATGACACATGTTCACATGACAATTTTTTTGATTAATTAATTTAATCAAAAGTTCAAAAAAAAAACTACTTTCAAAATAAATCTCAACCTTTGATTTTCATATAATACTAAGAATATTATATGGAAATTAAATCTGTACCATCCACCTAATCAATTTTAATAATTAAATTCGGGTGACAAGAGTGGGAGGTGTTATTTTTCACCACGATGAAGAATTAGAGACTAAATTTACGTGGGGCCTAGGAATTACATATAACAATAAGGTTGAATTATTAGCCCTATGGCATGGATTAGAATTGTAAATCACAAAGAAAATCTAACATTTGATGGTGTTTGGTGATTCAGTGTTGGTTATTAAGCAAGTGCAGAAAACCAAAGCAGACCTTTCATCATTACAATCACCCATGCTTCATAGAATAAGTCTACACATTTCTAAATTTGAAACCACTAAGTTTTTCAATGTCAAAAGAAATATCAACTCCATTTTAGATTCATTGGAAAATTGTAGAGCCAATCTCAAGCAAGGAGAGATGGAACAAGATGGCTAAAGGAGGGTAAACCAATATATCCCACGAGTAAACAGACTCAAGCATTATTAATAGGGGATTCATCTCCAATAATGAGAATTGAAGGCTTAATGGCCTACATGGAAATGTAGAATTTTGTAGAATTTTTCTACAAATCAGCTAGCTCTGATACCATGTATAAATTTCCCACCTGTAGATCAACCTGGTAATGCAATGTACTAAAAAAAAACATTTTATCTACTTCTACAAACAATTTAGCGGAAGCTTAATCAACCATGAGAAACATAAATAAGACCACATATAACTGATAAGAAGGAATAAATCACACATAACAGAGAAGAATTTACTTGGGGAAAGCACCTGCCTAAAACTCCATATCAGTATTATCATACAAGTGGAAATATAGTCTGCATTACACAAAGCCTTAGCTTGGAAGCTATCCAAATCTCAGTACAATCCCTCTACTACTCATAGATAGTCAAAGGCTTCTCACAAACCTTCTTCTCTGCCCTCCAAGCCTCCTATTTCCTTGTGCAGTTTCCTTGGGGTCCAGTGCTACCAGCTGTGTGAATTGGCCTCTTCACACACTAACTAACCTCTTATCTAACTGCACAAACCTGAAGGTGATAAATCCTCATCATGGATGAGCTTCCTTTATAGGAAATATATTCATCCAACTGATAGTACATTGTCCCACATTTGATCTCAACTAGGTCTCTGACAGAACTGACATGCATCAGTTATCTATGAGTGAATACACAGTTATCTGAAAATAATAGTTGTCACATGCATGCAAGCATCAACAAACTATATCTCATTAATTTAACAACTTGTTAAATTAAGCTAACTGAGCTTGACTAAGTTAAACTAAGTCAACTGAACCTCTCAATATAGAGCTCATCCATAATTCCTCAATCAGTGGAGCAAATCAAGGACACATTCCCCAATTAGTGGAGAAATAATTACATGTTCTCACAAAGACTTCAAGTTTGCTTTTCCTTAACTAATTAACTCATGGAGAGTTAATTAATTAATATTTTAAATTGTTGTTAAGACCAAATTCATTTTTACTTCATATAGTTAGACCAAGGACTGCTAAAAATAGGAAGGGGCCCAGAAATTCTATTTTTAGCAATTTCACCTCTCACCCAAGGTAGCCAAAATGCTCATTGGCCAAACTGCTATTTTTAGACATGATATTTTTAGTAGATCTATTTTTAGCATGTTCTAAATTTAGCATTTCTTGTTGCACATTTTTCAATAGGAAACTTGTTGGAAAAGTGTCAAATCCCAAATTGGATTAACGATCCTCCTAATATTGATTTGCCAGACTTCAATTAAACTTGATCATTAGGTTTGTGTGCTAGGATTAAGGGATCATGTGTCCAACACAAGGCTTCAAGACACATGGAATAAGATCTTCAACCATGTTAAATATGAAGGGACATGAATGTCTATTAGTTGTATCCCTGGATCCTAGCTATATTGATTTGATTTATGGAATTTAATGGAGTTAGCCTATAATTGCATAAGTATTAACTCCAGAAGGGAATGGATGAAGAGGATAATGTATAAAGGAGATGTAAATCTTGAAGTTCATATATGCTGCATGAGTCTAGAAGGGCCAGGCCTGTGATGTTACAACTGTAATTCTATTAAATATAGAGGTTTGTGGCATATTTCCAAATCATATCTCCGATACACCATAATTTTGATTGAAGAAACTAGGTTCAATGAAGGTGGCCATTTATGGCAGAGGAATTAAAATAGGAAATGATTGCCTAAAAGGGAGAATGTACAAGGAATATTATTGTTACAAAATCGATGAGCGAAGCATGTCTTCAGTAGGGCCATACATGCATCATTATAAAGAAGTATTTTTCTTCAGTGTGTATAAAAAAATTCGAGTTTGGTTGTCCATGATTATAGAAGGTAGAAAGGAACAAAGTGTTAGCCTCAAAATGGAGTTGCCATAGTTAGAAAAGGGTAATGATCTCAGTCGACACCTAGTCCATATGATAACAGCCATGGAATGTATCATAGTTTTCTTTCAAGATAAGGAGAAATGAGGAATGTTGAAGAGCAAGCCCAACTTGCTCGGTTGTACTAGAAAATTGGTCTGCTCTAGACCAAAATGGACTGCATGTAGGTCTCATTTGATCGTCTCGAATTTAAACTTGAACAACTAATCCCTCTTAAAGAAGCACCAGTTATCGAAGGAAACAAAGTGACAATTGCAAAGGTTGGGGCACCATAGATAGAAGTACCAACACAACATGTGATGAGGGTTGAAGAAATGTGTGAGGAACTGGCCACAACTTTGTGCCTCCAATAATAGAAGACAATGAAAATGAGGTTATTGTTGCACCTGGTGCAATGGCTGAAGACTATTCTTATCTCTTTGTTCTAATCTATGTTATTTAAATTTTCATAAATATTATGGGTCTTCTAGCATATATATAAGATTAATTATGTCATAACAATAGTATGTAGTTGAAATGTTGGAGTCTCATGTTTTTTTTGGCATTTTTGGATTTAGTAGAAGACGATTTTTGTATTAGCTATAAAAGGTTCTAGCTTTCAAACCAAATTGACTTAATAGAACAAAAACTACCCATTTCTTAAAAAAATATTGATAATTAAATCAAAACCCTGGAAATCCTATTCCAAAAAAGAATGGAGTGGATTTTAAATTATTTAAATTAAATTTAAATTTAACATTACAAAATTTAAAATTAAACAATTTATTATAAATTATAATAATTAAATATATATCTATTTAAGTTACAGTAAAAATATATACATCTACATTTTACAATCTTAGTATTAATTGGATATTTATTATACAAAATAAAAATAATAGTTGAATGATTAAACAAATTCATAAATTAATTTTTAAAATATTGAGAAGTGGGTTTGAAAAAAACTTTCATACTTTTAAAGTAGAGTTAACATTTTTTCAAAGTAGATTTTTTTTGGTTTTCTTGACCAAGAAGGATTTGAACCTTGTATGACATGGTTTTACATACTACTTGTGATTATCTTTTGAGCTCCCCCCAATGGGCTCCTGTAAATGTAAAATTGGAAGTATCATGATCTACATATTAGTGTGGTCATATAAATTGAATAGCTAGAAAAAATCAATGGGGATGAAATCACAGTAAACATCAAAATGCTTACCTCACAATACATCTAACATTGAGAAGGTTTAAAAGAATCATATATATTAATTAATTTTAACATTATTTTAAAATATTATTATTATTTTATTATTATTTATAAAAAACTTAATATATGGGCTAAACATATATACATTTAAAAAAACATGTAATAAGAAAAACACAATAAAGTAACAATAAATTATAAGAGTTCAATAACATAAATGGAAACATAATCTAACAATTGTAAATATGACATTTTTTTAATTAAATTGAATAGTAAAGAATCATTAGTAATTTAGAGATAAATCTCAATCCTCTATCTCAACTACTAAAAGTATTTTATAGATATTTATTGGAGGTTAATTCTATACCATCCACCTAATAATTATTGATAATTAGATTTAAAATTATCAAACCATATTCTAAAATAAGCACCCCTCCCATGATAATTAAAAGAATAGTAAATAAGTATTCATTCATTTTTACCTTTAAACCACAAAAAAATTGCAATTGGAAAAGAGAAAAAACAATTTTAAAATTAATCTCATAACTATGAAATTTATGAGCACTTAAAAACATAGATAATCTATATTTAGAAATATTTATACAAACTGTTGTCATTCCACAATGCCTTAACTTTAGTTTTTCTTTGTAAATTAAAAAACTTTATTTCCTCGAAATGTCTTCAAAGCCAAATTATGTAGGTCAACCATGCAGTATTGTTTCTTCTTATCATGTAGGGGGACTCCTACTTTTTATAGGCAATCGACCCCAACCACTTTACTATCCCAATCCCTAGAGTATAATTTTAGTTAAGTGGGCATACATCGAGAGGTAGAGGCACCTCAACTCAACCCAAGTATTTTCAGATAACCCGAGAGTCTTTACGAAAAAAATTCCATATAGACACCCGATTGAGAATCTATATTCAAGGGAATTTATGTTACCTTACAAAGCACTCTAGGGAAACCATGAGAATCACCCATCTATACTCCAAAAGGAAACTCAGAAACAAAACTAAAAGTTCTAGTTATATCGAGACAATACAAAACATAAGATAAGACCAAAAGAACTAGTAGACTTGTAGGCCACTAATAATTTAAGGAAGAAATAGGAGTTGGGTCCTTTGCACATGCACCAAGAGGATATTTTTATGGTAGCAAATCACTTTTGTACATGACACCCTTTCACTCTTTAATCGTTTCAAGGTTGGGAAATCCGCTTGTATCTTGTTGATCATATTCCTTCAAAACTATTACACCTTTTTATGTGATCCCTTGCTTGAGTTAGTGTTTCCAAGATAATTATCATGTCGAAAATATGTTCAAGAGATGTTCAACTTGAGTTAGCTAGTTTTTCATAGTTCTTAAGCCTTCTATCATGTCAAGCATCCCTGAGTAAGTCCTAAATCAATATGTGCTATGTTTTACTTCACATCTTTGTACCTCTTCCAAGTCTTTGATAACAGATACATCGAAGCCCTCCTGCGATGAATCACTTCTTGTCGACTTTAACACATTATATGAGAATTTGATTTGGAGACCATTCAATAACTTGGAGCTGGCATGCCTTAATGGTAGGGTTCCTCACCTTCGACAATAGATTTGCATCAATGACCTTCGATCAAATTATTCTATGAGTGTTTGACTTCATATCATTTATTAACACTTAATAGAATATACTTGAGCAACTTAAGAGCTATTTTAATTATTGGTGGATTCTTTCATGTCTGTTAATGATTTTCATCATTGGCTCGTAATCAGACAATTTCTACCATGTTTGACCTCAACACATTTATTTGCATGGTTAGATTTTTCACTTTCAAAAGATAGCAACGAAGACCCTGGATTATGTTTGTCGCATCCAGGTTACAATGGAGTATTTTGAGTATTTATGAAAGTTTCATATATCCATAGTGTAGGTCTAGCGGCTATGTTCATATTGAGTGATGTAGGCATGGATCCACGATGTATGTTTTGTGGCCATGACCTTTGTCATTTGACATGGATCTTTGCAAGACATCAAATATGCTTTTAGTCACTTTTATTCTAACTATGGGAATGCCTACCTCAAAGATAATATTATTATATTATACCTCATTGATTGTTGTTGGAAGGTTTCTGACTGACCCATTCATTTTTTCAATGTCTTTGCATGACAAATTATTTGAATTATCAATCCCTTTCTAACTTCATAATTTAGTGGGCATTCTATTCCACGTTATTTTTTCATTTATGGAAATTAATGTCATACCCCTATCCTTCTTCATTCGAAGCATTATTTTCATTAATCCTTGAGAAGATGGAAAAAGATCCTCTCCCCGAAGGAGAAAAATCTTGTTCAAATCCCTTTAAAAAACCCTAATTCAAGAGGATGTTTCAGGTTGCACACTAATAATGTGTGACATATCTTATTGCCATAGGTTTCATAATTACAAGATGTGACACTATCATAGGTTTCTCATTCAAAATGTGCAACATTTATTTTACAAAAGAAAAAAAAAAAAAAACAATATTCTATAAGACAATCCTCGTGTATGGCATCTATCCTGATTGGTTTGGATCTGGATCACATCCCTAATTTGACTATATCATAACCTTATTTTCTTATCCTCCTCTAAATCTATAAATATAACCATATTTCATTGAGATACGGCTCTTGGTTGATTTCAAAAAGGCTTTGGCTCTAAGATTCTTATTGAAACTCTACTAAAGTATCCAACTTATAATCCTAAAGCTTTTGAAAACAAGGCATTGAAACAATGAATCATTGGAAGGAAACTCTATGACATCAATGCACAGAGTTGTAACCACTTCCTTTATGATAATACAATTATATATTGTTTTCCCACAATCATTGTATCTGTTTCATGGTTTTTGGCATATATCTCCATGATCATATATATAAGTCTTGACAAATTATATTTGGATTATATGTGATTTTATGCTTGTTTGTTTGTGTTATCTGCAGGTCTTTTCTTAGTGAGAATTGAGGACAAGGTTGGAAGCTACAACATTTTGAGAAACTAGTGAGGCCAAACTTTGATAAAACCATATGAGCTCATCTCTCTTCTACTTCCATCTATGATTTGATGGAAATAGACTTAGGGAAAGTCATGTATTCTTGTCTTGTTTTGTTTTATTTCTGGGTATTAGATCTATGGAGATCAATCTTGTCCGTAAGAAAGATTTGTTCGAAAACAGGGAAGAAAATATGAACTCTCTATATCTTAAAATCAAGGTTGCAAAAGTAAAATGGTGTTGTGGTTATAAGGGAGGATTCCACAACAAATTTGTGGCACAAAATACTTGGGCACATGATTGAAAGAGAACTAAAATTTCTAGTTGAGAAAAATCTTTTGCTTGATATAAAAGCTACATAGTTTAGATTTTATGAACATTGTATTATGGGTAGATAAAAAAGGGTATCATTTATAAAAGGGATAAACAAATATTAGATTTGACACACTAATATTTGTGGCCCAATTAATATAAAATAACTAGGAGGAGCTTCTTATTTTGTCACTTTTATTGATGATGCATCAAAAAAGGTGTGGGATTTCCCTATTAAGAGAAAATATTAAGTTCTAGATACTTTTATGAAATTTCATGTGGCTTTCGAAAGAGAAACCAACTAATTATTGAGATACATAGAACAAATAATGGTAGAATGATTGAGAGAATGAATCATATGATAATTGAAAAGGTGGGATGTATGATTTCAAATTATAGTTTTCCTAAATATCTTTGGACAAAATTTGTTCACACAACATGCTACTTAATAAATCACTCTCTCACAACTTCACTACTCTCTCAGAAATGCACTCAATGGTGGCATTCTAGAAAAGGTATGGACTAATAAGGATTTAAGCTACACTCACTTGAAATTTTTTGGTTGTGAAGGGTATGTGCATATTTATAAAGAACAAAGGTCCAAGTTGGATCAAAAGTCATTTAAATGCATTTTATTAGGATATGTTGATAATGAGTTAGGTTACTAGTTGCGGGATCCTCTAATAGGGAGAATTATCAAAAGTAGGGATGTTACCAATTATACATGGAGTATTTTGAGAGAAAATCCCTTGACTCGTACGCTTTGAAACTACCATGGTGGAAGAGATTTGTTGACGACACCAACCTAAAATGCACTCATGGTTGGGTTGAGCTTGAGAATTTTTTCAATCATCTTAACTCTATCTCGTCAGAAATTAAGTTTACTATGGAGCTTGAAGAAAACAACAGAATGCCTTTTTTAGATGTCCTTGTTATCAGAATGGAGGATGGTAGTTTGGGATGCCAAGTATTCCGAAAGAAAACCTACCCTGAAAGCTATCTTCATGTTGATTTGGACCATTATCCATCCACAAAATTTGGTGTCCTTAACACTCTTACTGTTAGGGCCCTTAGAATATCCGGCTTTCATCACGCTAATGAAGAGATTAAGAACTTAAAATTGTTTTTAAGGATATATGATACAAAGAGAAGGATATTTAGAGAGCTATAAAAAGAGATGAAGGAAAGGTACTCTCCAACGGCCCTTGAGATAACTATGGAAAAGTTTACCTTCCATTCATTCAAGGAGTCATAGATAAGATCACTAATATTTTAAGAAAGAAAGACATATTCACTCAGTTTATGAGATGTGGAACAATTAAGCAAAGAATGAGGCCTGTCAAGGATATCATCGATCAACAACAACTTAAGGGAGTTTATAAGATTGATTGTTCTTGTGATAGAGGTTATATTGGAGATACATGGCGCTCTTTAAAAAAAATACTTAAAGAGCATGAAGCAGATATCAATAATGGGAGATCATGCAGTTCAGCTCGTGCAAAGCACTCCTCGAAAACCAAGCATCATGTTTGTTTAGAGAATGCAAAAATTATCGCTAGGGAAGATCATTATCAAAAGAGAAAAATAAAAAAAGCACTTGAGATTATGAAATATCCGCATAACCTCAACAAGGATGGTGGGAATGAGATCAGTGAAAATTGGTTTCCCCTGAATTAGGCATATCCCAATGCTTCAAAATCTTCTGAAATATAGTATCCCAGGTATAACCCTATTCACTTACCTTGAATCTCATAAAAAAAATATTATAATTATATATAACATTTTAACTAACATACAATTAATTTCTTAATAGTTTATTTTATACATAAATAAATTAAAATAATTAATTTATTTAAAGAATGATAATTTATTATTAATGATTATTATTCATATAATCATTATTTATTTATTTATTAAAAAGGATAAATTAATTTTATAAACTAAATAACAATTATTAATAACAAAATATTAGTTAAAAACACTAGTAAAATTTATTAATTTAATTAATTAATAATATTAAAATTATTTATTTATTTATTATTTATTTATTATTAATAAATTAAATAAATAAAACTCATTACTTACCAATTAAGTGAATTATTTTCAAGAATTTTATAACCAAAAAAATTTATAAATAAAATAAATAATTACCTATTATTAAATAATTAGTTTATTAAAAATAAACATTTAATTTATAAATAATAATTGATTGTTATTAATAATTATCTATTTCAACTTTTATGAGAAATTTTTCCTTGTAAATCACATAAAATTTCATTTGTCGACACGTTTTAAACCAACAAGTGTGGTTCATGGTCAGGACAAGTTGAAGAATCAAATCTAGCTTCGCATAGTAAATAGTTAGAGCAGAACATCCAACGGCTATATTTCTTGACCAAGGAACGACTATATTGACTAATGGCTAAATTTCACCCGGAAATGCTTAGTTGAATAGGATTAAGGGCTTGACCTTTATTTTAATAATTAAGTTAATTCCAATGAATATTAAATTGATAGTTAGTTATATAATTATTAAAATAAAGGTTAAAGGGACTATTTTATAAACGAATAATTATAAATATAACTTAAATAATAATTATAAAATAAATTTAATTTACATTAATAGTTAAGGTTAAAAAAATTATTAAATATATAAATAATAGAGTAAATTAATCTTAGAATGTTAAAATATAAATTTGGTTAGTTTAATATTTTTTATTACAAAGTTAAATCGACTTATTTTATGAATTATATTCGAAATTATATATTAAAAAATAAATAAATTATAAAATTAAATTCATTTAAATTAGGTAGTATTTATAAAATAGTATAGAAATTTTATGAGTTAGAAAGAATATTTGAATTTTTTTTAATTAAAATTAATTAATAGTTGGTTAATTAGCCATATTATCCTAAGATTAATTTCAATATATAGAATTATTATTAGAGTTTTGAAAGGAATAATTGTATTGTTACTATCAATATAATAGTGTTATCATAACAATATTCAATTAATTTTATTAATAAAGTCGTGTACTTATAACCTAAATAAATAAAATAACCCTGAAGAGCGACTAAGAGGTGAGGGTCGGGATCCAACAACTATAGATAATCCATAACTAATACAATATCTCAAAACAATTCATCAAAGACTAAAGGCCAAAGAGAGAAGGATACAGGAAAACAAGGGGAAAACTAGACCAAGAACTAGCTAAAAAAGGAGGGAGGGGAGGAAGGGAAGAAAATGACTAGGAAGAGAGGGCTAGGATCCAACAACTATTGATCTTCCATCTGTCCTCTCTATTGAGATTGTTCGGTCTTTTTTCAATCTCAAGGGCTTCCCTAAATTTGCGGTGATGGAACTGCAAAACTTTAGCGATAACACTCACCTCCTGGATACAAACATGATGTTGGGTACTCTTCGCATGCTCAACTAAAGTGGAAGACTTGGTTCTCCTATGCTTGATGTCAGCTCCATGCTCACTAATCCTTTGATTAATGGAGTGACCAGTCTCACCAATATAGGGGGTCCCACAGGAACAAGGAATAATATATACCCCTTGCATATCCTTAGGGTCGATAGGGTCCTTGACAGATCTGAGGGACTTACGAATGGTGTTGAGGGGTCTAACGGTCGAGGGGACATTATGCTTCTTAAGAATCCTTGCAATCTTATTAGTAGTCCCCTGCACAAACAGAAGATGGACACCTGGGACCGGCTCTTTCGGTTATCTTTTAGTTAATGAACTTTCGGCAGCTTTGAGGAAAGCTTTTTGACCTAGATACTTACTATAACCATTCTCAACAAAGACATTAAGGAGGTGAGTTTTCTCTTTCCCAAGGCTCTTTTCATTAGAGATCCTAATGGCAAGAGTTGCAAGGGTGTTGAGAACACCCAACTTTTGAGCCGGGAAATGGTGGGAATTGGCATGAAAAATTATTTAATTCTATTATTATTTATTTATATTATTAAATTGAATTAGGTTTTTGAAGCAATTTTTTATAAATTTATTATCAAAAAATAAATAAATAATTTATTATTATTTTAATATTTTCAATTAATAAAAATGGATTTATAAATTAAATTAATTTATTATTTATTCAATTTTCAGAACTACTGGAAATGTTCGAAAAGGTAGGCATTTCGACGTACAAAAAGCTCATTTCCCCTTCCTTATCTTTGGAAGATAGGGTGTCCTAACCAACCACAGCTATCATCTCAATTGTCCATTGCACGCTGCTCTGAATACCCCCCTGTAGCTGGCATTATTACCATATCATTAAAGTTATTATTTTTTCTAAATTAAATAAAATGATTAATTACTTATAAATTAATTAAAATAGATTAATTGTTTATAATTAATTATTATTTATTTTATATTCATTTTACTAATGTAGGTTTAGATTTATTTAAGTTTTAGAATTAGTAAGTTTTTTAATATTTTTGTTCATTCATTAGGTATTTATCTGGTTTTTGGTAGGTTAACTCTTCTTTTAATCAATCACTCATTTTTTTGTCCTGAAGATGGATCCCCTTTGGGATTCTAAATGTTGACAATATGTACATAATACTATGATGATCCGAATCACATTTTTCCAAAAGAAGACCACATACGCTTAAAATCTAACGAATATTTTTAATTTTTTTTTAAGTTGTTAACAAAGATGTGCAGAAACATAAATTTGTTGAGGAACAACATGAAAATCAGCCAACATTACAATAAGGAATTCATGGAAATAATGAGTAGGAAATTGAAAGTGAAAAACAATAATAAGAACATGAAGAAGAAAATAATCAGCCATTAAGAGAAATATCACTACAAAATTTATCATT
>APFE030314971.1:0-63901 GCA_000404065.3 Pinus taeda
TATATAATGGCACACAACGAGCTTACAACACAAACATGTGAATGTTATGACAGTGTACAAATAGTGGCGCACAGCGTTTCACTGGTTTGTAACTCATACAACTCCGCTCGGCCTTCTTATAATCAATGCAAGGGAACAACCCTCAGCTGATTTATGAATACACAAATCAACCCTTTTAAAATCATGACAGCAGAGTATTCAAATTAAACGGACAGAACAACTTATCAACGCTTTTATAAGCAATTCAACACAATATACGATGAGTTCTCCACAATGTTCAGTGCGCAGCTTCACTTAGCTACAAATCTTGATGCCAAGTTTCTCGTTTATTCAAAGAGAGAGGACGCGAGGAAAGGATTCAAAACCTATGCAGAAAATTTAGAGCAGTGAAATAGTTGACCATTGTCAGTTGTACACTTCACTCAACCCCACATCAAAGTTCTGTAGAAGTATACACACTCAAAACAACACTCTTTCAACAAGGCTTCAGCATATATGTATATATTTCTGCTTACCAACAACATGCTAGATGGCAACACACAACAATCTGGACTACTAGACAGTACATACTTGGGCAATTCAGCTCTCAAGGAAGCCTACTACAGCTTTTAATTCTTAATGGTTGATACTATATGAATGATATCAATGCCAAGATTCAGATTTCATGAATTGATCCTCTGATGGAATGAAAATTTAGTCTACTTTTTCTGGAAGAGATAATCTTTGCTAACAAACCCAGCCAAAATAATACTTTTAGAATCTGAAATTTCCTCTTCCTCTTTAAATAATTCCTCACTCTGTTATGCCGATAATTTTCTGAGTGTGCTTAATGTATACCAACAAAACAAAGGTTGGCACAAAGCCTCAACAAGGACCCGACTCTTCAATCGGCGCCACCAACTTAAACTTGATACTCAGAATGATGAGGTCGATTTACCAGATTTGCATAAACGTCTTTCAGACGTCTTGGAAGATCATCATGGCAAAGTACTAAACACATTCCGTGCAAGGAACGGTGTCTCAGGGATCTTCCATGTGCCCACCAATGCGTGGCCGGTTGCTCTGAGATCTGCCCTCTTTGTAAAAATGTCTGCGAGAAACGTTGCCTTTATAGTCGTTGCGGTCTTATGTGCGGAAGCTTATGCAAGCCTTGCATGGTAAAATGTGAATGGAAGTGCGAACATCATACTTGTGATCTCCTCTGCCATGAAACATGCACCAGGCCTCGTTGCAACCAATCGTAACAAAAAACTCTAAGTTGCGGGCATCCTTGCCTAGGTCTATGCAGTGAGCCCTGCCCCAGGGTTTGCAGGATTTTCCCTCACAAGAATTCAGACGACATTACGCAGATGGATCTAGACAAGTGTGATCCATCTGCCAGGTTTGTGGAGCTCGTAGAATGTGGACATATATTTGAAGTAAGTGTGCTCGATACTTATATGGACAGGGATAATGCAGGTATTACTGCAGTGAAGCTAAAGCAATGTCCTCAATGTCGATCGCCTGTCAGAAGAACGCCGCGATATTCAAACATTGTGAAGACGAAGTTGCAACAGATCGAAGAAGTGAAGAAGCGAGTTATTGGATTCCATAAAGTGAACAGAGGCAACGATATGCTAAAGGGGAAAAATTATTTGGCAGCGAGGCAAGAATTCTTGGAAGCTCTCGGCAGTAATCCAGGGCTTCTTGAAGCCCATCTGGGCCAGGCGTGTGCTCTCTGTGGGTTGCTTGCCCATAGTCAAGCAATACAACGTCTCAGTTTTATCATAGAGCGCAGTGCCTACAAGCCACTCATGCTGGCAAAGCTTCCAACACTAATTCTGAAACCGGGGACCTGTGGAAAAGGACGAAGATCGTGAGAGGCAGGTTATAACGTCCAACATTTCATTTGTCAGGTGATTATTGTATTCAGAAGAACAGGCAGGCGCAGGCTCAATAATGGCAAAAACGGTTATAGAGAGCGCACAGAGTGAATCTTAGACAGCGCTGGTCAGGTAGAGACCAAAAATAGAGACCTGCGGAGTCAGGAATGTCGGAGATGGCAGAGCCAAAGCGTCAAGACTTTTAATGCACACATTGTGGTATTCATTCAACGCACCAAAAATTATACATATGGAAGCACAAATATATAATGAATTCAACACCAGCACATGAATTAATCAACCAGCGATATCACCGAGAGTTCACGACCTATATAACATTAATGGTCAATGCATAGCTCTGGTGAGAGAAACACAACAAAAGGCCACAAGCAAACAGTGACTCAAATATTAGCAGGACCAGATTTGCCTGCTCTGATACCATGTTAAACGAACATGGTTAGGGAGAACAATTAGGAAAGATAAAGCATGCAATACAATTTTATTAACAATTTTATATACACTTATAGTACATTTGGTGACCGTTGGGATTCACATCCCAAGGTCTCTTGGACTGCTTTGTCCATTCGGCTTCCACGCTAACCCTTTAGGATTAGGTGTCCAACACTTCTGACAAAATGGTTGTCATGAATGGAGTGGAGGATGACATATTGTTGATGTTGAAAGGGACTTCTCCTCATCCAAAAATGTCTGGATACATTCCTCATCACAATGAATGTGAATTATCAGATTGTATTCTATGACATGCTAGAATTGAGCATATTGATTAAAAAAGAATTCACTTATTAAAAAATAATGTTGTGTTTGGTTTGTCTACTATTCCTAAGAAACTGTAGTAATGTGATGCTTGTATCCTTGAAAAGAATGACGAGAAACCATCTCATGATTCCACTTTTATAGCATGTGTATAAATTGGATTGGTACATTTTGATTTGTGTGGCCCTATGTCCATTCCATCTAGTAATGGAAATAAATATATCATGATTTTTTATTGATGAATACACAAGGATGTGTTGTGTATAATTGTTGAAAAATGAATATCAATATTTTGAAACTTTTAGAAATTTTCATTTATGGATTCAAAATCAATCAAAATCACATATTCATTGTTTTTGTACTAACAATGGAAGAGAATATAAATCGAATTAATTTGAAAACTATATTCACCAACATGGGATTCAACATCAAACCATCACTCCATATAATCCTCAACAAAATGGTGTGGCGAAAAGAATGAATAGGACCATATTGAGTATGCTTCGCTCCATGATGTCTTTCAAAAATGTAAAGTTGATGCTTTGGGCTAATCCAATTCTATGTGTAGTATATGTGAAAAATATATGTTGTTCTCATGCTCTTAATAATAATAATCCTTATGAAATTTGGTATTGCAACATTGCTTGGATCAAGTATCTTAGGATCTTTGGTTCCTCCTCCTATGCCCTTATTCCTAAGGAGTAAAGAATCAAGATTGATGCATAGAGCTGGAAATGTAACTTCTTAGAGTATTCAAATACCACCAAGGCATATCCTCTTTATGATGAGGTAAATAAGAAGTTTGTTCTTTCTAGAGATGCATTTTTTTCTTCAATCATCCAAGATTTACAATGTTTTTGAGCAACAACTTGGTCATCTTGATAGGTTCACTCATCTGAAAACATATCATGGATTTGGTAATGAGATTCAAAATATTCAAGGGGTCATCTCTATCTTATTTCAATCTTCATAATCTTCTTTTGAAGCATCATATCCCACTCATGAAGTTATGGACACTTCATCATATCTAGAAGATTCTTTGAATGAAGTGATTTAGGGGATTCAAATGTTGAATCTTCATTAAAAACCATATCAATCAATGGAGAAAAGTAGACCATATTATAAATTTCCACCAACGTGGCTCACTCAAACTCTTGTAAGTAATCAATTGAGGTCAAAAAAATAGGAACCTCAGGTTTCATCTATTGGGTGTGGAGCCTGATTATCTTATGTATTCAAAGGTCTCAGCTGGATATATACCCCAGGAAGATTGTACACCCCTCCATGCAGGGGGGACTTGTCCGGGGGGTCCGAGGGCCGGAAGTCCTCTGGCGGGGGTTTGGGGGAAGTGCCCTCGAAGCTAAAAAAAAATGTAAAATTGCCTTGTAAAAGTCTAGTAATTTCTAGTCAATCTGGGCCATTCATTAGGCGGATGATCAGACGGTAGAAGTTATGTTTATTTTAGGGTTTTTTTCCCTAGAAGGCAACCCCTCACTATAGATGAGGGAATTTTATTGCGTCTATGCATATCATTATTTAGAGTGAGGAAAAGAGAGGAGATTGAGAGTGAAGAGGGAGTTACAGTGGATCTGCTATAGGTTGTATCTCTTTAGTTTGCCAGATAATATAATAAAAGAAGGATTGGATGTTTCTCCATGGAAGTATCCCAAATTGGATGAACCACGTACATCTGGGTCTCTCTTGTTTTATGCGTTTTCTGTGTTTATATTTCTGCAATATTTTATGTATTCTATTTCTCTGTAATATATAATTTTCTAACACCATCCAACAAGATGGAGGTGATGGAGATAATTCAAATTAGGTGATGTAAATGGTATGGATGTTTCACATGATTTTGAATTGAATTTATCTACTCATTTTGAATCAAATTCCTTTCAATAAGTTGTTACTCATGATGAGTTGAAAGAACAAAAGGAGTATGATCTTATCACTAAAAGTGGGACATCAAAGTTGGTTGATCCACCATTTAGAACCAAACTAACTACCTGCAAGTGGGTATACAAGAATAAGTAAAAACAATATGGGTTGATTTAGAATCACAAATCAAGTCTTCTGGAGAAAGGATATGCATGAAAGGGAGGTCTTAATTATAGAAACATTTCCCCCACAACAAAATGGGTTATCATTTGAATCGTCTTTGCCATGGAAGCATAGAATGAATGGAAAGTCCATCAAATGGATATGAAAAGTGATTTCATGAATGGATACCTAAAAGAGAATGTATTCATGCCTCAATCATCAAGTTTTTTTGTGAAGGGGCAAGAACTGGAATATTAAATCCCCGCATTTCCTAAAAGAAGCAATGTGAGCCTAGTATGAAAAGTTAATTGAGCATATTTTGAAATTGAATTTCCTACACATTAACCCTAATGATGCAACTAAACATTCCAAGAAATTTGGAAGATTATTTATTTTATTTTATATCTTGTAGTGTATGTAGGTGATCTATTAATGACAGGGAATAATGAGAACAATATTGCATCCATAAAGAAAGACATGAAAAAGGGATTTGAGAAGGAAAATTTGGGACATCTTCACTACTACTTGGGCATTAAAGTGACTCAAAATCCAAAGTGCATATACATCTCCCAAAAGTAAATTAGAGATTTTCTGAACAAATTTTGCATGCCTACATGCAATCGTTTGTCCACTATGATATAATAGAATTTGAATCTCGCATCAAAAGAAGAGAATGGACTTGAGGTTACACAACTTTTGCGAAGTTTTATCTACGTCATTACTACTACACCAAATATTTCATTTTTCTTGGAATTATTTCTATGTTTATGCCAAATCCTTGTGGAGGACATTGCTCTAATACAAGAAGCGTTCTGAAATACTTGAAGGAAACACTATATTTTGGACTCAAGCATTCTAAGAAGGATAACTTTTTTCTGAATGAATATTATAATTAAAAATTTATGGGGACAAAGAAAATAGAGTGTCAACTTCGATCTATCTCATGAGTCTTTTATTACCAATTGTCCCCTGAAGGTCATGTGAATAATCAATTCTAGTAAATTCTAGGACAAAGATAGAATATGTGGTAGTTGTTGAAGCAAAAAAGGAGATTATGTGGCTTAAGAAAATACTTGAATATTTTCAAGAGAAGTGAGTGAATTCTACTCCTATTCTAGTTGATAATAAATTTGCAATCAACTTGGACATGCCTCACATATTACATGATCAAACTAAACACATCAACACAAAGTATCATTTGATTTGATATCAAATAGATACCAATACTATTCATTTGAGTTATTGTTCCAAAAATGACCAAATTGCAAACATATTCACAAAAGTGATTAGGGGAGAAAAGTTTTCAAATTTAAGAATGATTCTTCAACTCATAAATAACCACTTGGCTTAAGGGGGAAAGGTTGAAAAAATAATGCTTCATGTTTTTGTCCTTGTAAATATTAGGATAAATAGATGAATACTCAAGAACAACAAAGCTCTTGGAATATGAAACCAAGAGTTACCTCATTGCATTAAATATGGTTACACAATAATATAACTTCATTGCAATGGAGTTATTCCCTTAGAATTACAAATGAATATAAAATATACAATTTTATTCATAAATTAAATCTAAAGTTATAAATAAAACATATATACAAAATGAAAATTAGGAAATATTCAAAAGTTTGATTTACTATAAGAAGTGGTATTGGAAATGATTATAAGTAGGGTTCAAATTAAGATTATAAGATTTCTATTTCTTGTTTATTAGCTTCTATCTACCTATAAAAACTCAATTTTTATATTTTCTGATGCTTGTAACTAGCTAGCTAAGAACATTGTATTGAAATTTGTAACTAGATTCAGTCTTCATAATATGCTATGTACTATTGATTTTATGTATTTGCTGTAAAGAGAAAATAAAATTTATTATTATTATTTTATACCATGGTTTTCATGCTTAAGGTATTTATTTATAGGTCAAGCACCCATTGTGTACTTTTAGGGTTTCTCATAGTGATGAAGTCATTAGGGTCATTGTCATGTAAAAGACCCCATTGGGCATATTGTAACTAGACAAAATAATTTATTTGAGTCAAAATGGTTTCAACATATCCTCCAAGTTCAAGTTGACCTACAAGAGAATAAATCGTCCTCATGAAGGAAATTTTTATTCCTTGGAAGCATATACATAAGTGCATTCAACCTCATTTGAAGAAGACATTCAAGAAATTTGATCAAGCAAGAGAAAAAGTTTGATCATAAAGAGAAAGATTCTAAAGGGTAAGAGAATTTCAAGAAAGAAGTTGGAATCAATGTTTTGGGTCTCTCTCGAGTCTCTCTCTTTCAAGTGCGAAGAAGTTTTTAGGCTACTAGGTTGAAATTATGGAAGATACTAGGTCTAAATGCTAGAATCGTCTAGGTCAAAATTGCTAAAGAAATTGCTAGGTTGAAGTTGTGGGAGAAGTTGGGGGTCTAAGTTGCATAAGTAGCTAGGGATCAAAATTGTAGTAGTAGCTGGAAGGTTGAAAATATGTTGCTAGAAGTTGTTTTAACTTTGAATGAAATATCAAAAAGAAGGAATATCTACTTGTTCTTGGAGGGGTATCCATCTTTGATCGAAGGTCTTGGAATTCTTCATTTAAGATTCTATAAGAAGAGAGCCATTACTGGTGGGTTTTCCTCTCTAAGAGAGGTTTTGGTCCTCACTAGCAACCTATATCCTATGTCCATTTATTGATCTTCATATTTTGGTAGTTATTTGATAATAAGGATCTATCATAATAATAAAAAAAAAAACTAATTATAAATACTGCAAGTTGAAGTAAATAATATCACAAGTAGTTATAAAAGTAAAGAGTAATCATCTGAATCTGGTTGTCGTAGATCTCTCAACACATTGAAGCTTACCAAGCTGAAATATTAAAAAATGGAGGATCTATCCTTATCCCTCATGTACATAAGCTCTTCAATTTAGAATTCAATTAGGGTTTGGACTAAACCTTATGCTCAAAGTATCATTGTTCCTATTTTCCTTGGAATACATAAAATGAAAAAAAAGGAATAATAAAAATAGTATAAATATATCTTAACCTTGGAACTTTTAAGCACCAAAGGTTTTGTATCTTTGCATCTCTATGATGCCTTTTGATGTTTAATTTGTTAATGTGGACCTATATTTCTATAAGATCAATTTCTATGGTATAAATAAATATCCATGAAAAACTAGAATGGCTTCTAGTATATAAGAGCCAAAATAATGAGATATTAAAAGGATACGATTATTCATGCATGAAAATCATATGTGGCATTGGGTTCTTCGAAATATGACATTTTTTGTTTAACTTTGTTTCATGTGAAATTGAAGTAGATTTTTTTTTTTTCGAATCACCATAATAAATAGGAAATCTAAGGTATATTTTTTTATCTAATTGACACTATGAAATACTTGTATATTAATAAAAAAGTTACAACAAAGGATCATTACAAAATTACATCAAAATAGGCTT
Organism: Pinus taeda; assembly: GCA_000404065.3. Classification (NCBI taxonomy): domain Eukaryota; kingdom Viridiplantae; phylum Streptophyta; class Pinopsida; order Pinales; family Pinaceae; genus Pinus; species Pinus taeda. The sequence goes on from APFE030314971.1 coordinate 8,129, forward strand.
CCATTCCTCAGGAGAGATAACAATCCATTTCAAAGTTTTTCATACAAAGCTCAACGGACGTTTCAATTACATTAGGGTTCTAAAGAGCCTAGTTACATAGATTCAATGAAAAAGTCCAAAAAGAGGCAAAATTTATACAATATTAAAAATTCAAAAAGAGGAGAGAGGATTCACTCATTTAGTTCTTTATCCTTTCTTTTCTTCAGTGGTGATATTGTTCCTAGTGTGTTTATGTGATAGTGGAGGAGACTTTGATTACTGATCATTTGAATCTTTACAGAATTTCTACACATGAGTGTTGAAAATGTTGAGTGGATGCAGGCTTTGAATAGAAGGAGAGGTAGTTTTGGTAGAAAGGAAAAACAATAGAAGAATAATTTCTTTGATTTTATTCTATAGGACTGAAATACAGGATGGAATACTAAGGAGCTCATGCTTCATGAGTTTAAATTGCTTAAATCAATTTTAATTGTCATTAGATTTGATTTTTCACATATATCCATTATGAGTTTAAATTGCTTAAATCAATTTTAATTGTCATTAGATTTGATTTTTCACATATATCCATTAATTGATTTTGCAATATACTAATCCTTGCTTCATGGATTTCCAACGTTTTCATGGATTTCCAACGTTTTCCTTGGTCCATGGAGAATTTTTCAATCCATGCTAATAGGTTTATGTAGGCCCGTTTTTCATCTAAATATAGGTGTGGGCTTCTATCTAGGGGTTTTGTTCATGCCACACACTAATAAGCATGGAGAAGGGTTAATACTACAACATCCATTAATTTGACTCATCCATAGCCAATGGATGACGTAATCTCATTCCATAATTAATACATGCCTCTCTGCACTTCGTTGAAACACATGAGGTTGGACATGAGTCCCCTAGAGTATAATGAATAATAAAGTATAAATCGAATTCAAAACCAATCGAACCGAAGGAAGTGGCCTTCCTGGAGAGCGATTGGAGACCCAACCATAGTTGAGAAACCTTGTTGCTGTTGAATCTAATGGAGTCAATTCCTTGTGGGAGGAGAGATGATGAGTTGCCATGGAGGGAAATTATAAACCAGTAGGCTTAAAAAAAATGAATTGTAGTTGTGCCAAGAGGATAATTTATATTTTGATGAAATTAGTGACCCATAGTATAGATACGAAATCCATACCATATATATTATTATGAGGGGTTCTTGAGAACAGTGAGAGGGCCTTTTCAACCATCCCCATTTGAAAGCATGGAACTTGTCCATGTATTGACCCATTGTAATATTTGTGTTAATTCGATAGATTAGTTTCAAGGGCGGTTTAGTTTCAAGGGCGGTTTATGGGATTATTTTTTCATATATCTTAGAGTTGATTAATAAAATCCACATTGTATTTTTTGTCACAAGGTTTGGTAACTAGTCCACTTCCTGGTTATGGTGCTTGGGGATCTCAAATATTGGAATCCAAGCTATTTTTATCATATAAAATTTGGTCCAACACATGTTTCAACTTATGGTTTTGTGAGTTTCAACTTATGGTTTTGTGAGGCTCAACTAGAGATAATATATCTTATGATTAGTATTAAGTCCCCAAGCGCTATTAGTTTTGAGGTTTCGATGTTATTTGCAAGTTTTAGTCCCTATAATGAAGGATACAATTCTTTTGCATTGTTAATGTATACCCCCAGACTTTAGGCATATGAGTACACTTTTGTCCCGAGTTGAATATAGACCATCCAACCCTCTGACCTACCACACATGGATTTTGTAGTTATAATCCATTCCTTGAACAACATAACACCTCTTTTGGCTCTTAATATGGTCTTTAATGAAAATAAGCTTGATAAAATAAAAATTACCGAGCTTTGTGTGAATAATAGTTATATATATCAACTCATGAGAAAGGCCATTAAAATGCACCTATGAAACTACTAGTGTGATAAAAATCACATTGAATTGTCATACATACCTCAAATGGATGAATGTAGAAATAAATTGAATCTAGAGATGCACAAGGTGATGATGCAAGAAGGAGATTATGTGATCTCTATTGATATAGAAAAAAATATTATGGAGTTGTAATTAAGGTAAGACTTATCAATAAACTAGTAGAACATTTCTAATCAAATGTATCATCCATAAGTGTTTCTCATAACGCCAAAATACATATTGGTTGGAAATCTCAACAACAATCTTATCTAGAATGTTAAACAAATTGGTTTATTTTATTTACCAAATGATTTAGAGTTATAATAAATATTGTTAACTCCCTTCTCAATACTCTATAATTTTTCCAAACTATTACAGTAAAAATGTTTCTAAAATATTTTAATATAAAAAAATAACATCACTTATATATATTTCCATTTTATAAGATCCTATTACTTGTGAGGTAATCTGAATTATGTAAGGATGTTCACAATCAGAATTTCCCTTAGGTTGAACTTCTTATTGACCTTGTCTAACCTTATGGACACTTTTATATGTACAATGTTTACATCATCGCCATAACTCAAAATCTTAGTTTCTTGTGAATGCAACTCATCAAACCAAGCCTCACAATGTATATGGAAATATGACAGGTCCACATGGAAAATTCTAAGGGTTTTCATCTTAACCAACTATATTATTATAATGTTAGAGGTGTTACTTCGATATTTATAAAAGGAAATTAAAAAACAAAAAATAAAGCTTGTAGTTTTTTTTTTATGGATATAACAAATGTCATGAATATTTTGATGATTATAACAAAATAGTCTTCCAAATGACTAATGTTTTGTTTAATATGGTTATGATATTTGAAAGTGGTGGCATATTCTTTATTAATTTTTAAGAGGTATACTTCTCACATTCATGTTGTTGGTTGATAGTGTTCAAATTCAAGCATTAAGTGTATGTTTTATAAAGATGACTTTTTGGGTTATTATTTTTATTTAGATAATTTAGTATATGATTATATATATATGAAATTTTATTTTTAATATTTATTTCCATAAGTTTATATTTTAAAATATGATGATGGTGACGGCGACAATGAAGGAAATAATGACGACAATGGTGGTGGATGATGGTGATTATGACGATGAATATAATGATATCGGTGGTGATAATAATGATGACAATAGATAGTGACAATTATGATGATGATAATGACAACAATGACAATGATGAAGGTGACAAATAAAGTAGTGACAATGATGACAAATGATGATAACAATGACATATTATCGAAATAGATATATTGTTTAGAGGTTTTATTCTGATAATTTCTTTTCAAAAATTTATACTTTAAATAAATATTAAGTAGATTAGTTAATTTATCTAATACATTTTATTTGAAATAACTCCAACTAGAATTTTAATTAAACACCTTCTAATACAAAAGCAATTAAATGACTAATAATAACCCCTTAAAATTTAAAAAAATATTACATATGATAATGATGATGACAATGAAAACAAAGATGATGATGATGGCGACGATGGTGGAAATGGAGGTGAAGGATGATAATCATGATGAAAAAAATGATAATGACATCGCTGATGACAATGATGATGGTGATAGTCGAAACTATGATGATGGAAATGATGATGGTGATGATGATGATAGTAGCAAGGGTGTAGACCAATGATTATGATGATGACAATAATGATAATAATGGATACAATGATAATGATGACAATTATGGTGGAAATGATGGTGATGATGATTATGCCAATGAAAATGATGACGATGGAAGTGGTCATGACAAAGGGGATGATGATGATGATATTGACAAAGACGACATTGATGATGGTGATAATCATAATGATATTGGTGTAATCTATGATGATGAAATAACGATAGTGATGATGACGATAACCACGACGACGAAGACGACGATGATGATGATGGAATTGGTGAATTGGATGATGGGGATGATGCTTATGATAGTGTTGATGACATGATAATGAAGATGAAAATGATGAAGAAAATTATGATGACAGTGAGAATGATGGAAAGGATGGGGAACATTATGTTAAAATTTATAAGATCAACACAGTTTTGTTGAGTTAAAAGGTTGAGAAGCTTGGTAGTGTAACAAATATTTTGAAATTTAGGACTAATCTGAGTATAATATGGATAATCTAAGAGAATTTTTTTTTATCTTCATCTATCTTAGTGTCACAAAGGTGATATATTTTTTCATTCCATGGTGTTTAAGGAATCGACATGTTAGTGTCAGTCTTAGAAACCTTCCTCCAGCCATCAAACATGCTAGTACAAAATGATTTTAAGGTGTCAAGGTAAAATTTTGAAATTCCAGTGAGTCTTCAAGCAAAATTTGGTCACTAGGCATTAGGTCTAGGGTTTGTTTTCATTCCTTTCAAATTTGTCCAAATGTCGGTCCATGTCACCATTCAGTTGAGTGTACCATCATTCAGAGGGTTGTCATCATCATGTCAGGTTCCAATGGGTCATTTTGTACCTTGTTCATGCTTCAGTTGTGCCTAGGTAAGGTTCATTTCCCTCTCCTAGGGTTTTGAATGTAATGTCTCTTGGATGGTCAAATAATCACCAAAACATCATCAAATTCAATCAAAATCCTCTGGTCACATAACTAGCCTAAAATTAGTCTTTACATCAGTCATCTCAAGCTTCATTTGATATATTGTACTGAGATTGACAAGAAGAGAGCCCTCTCCTGACCTAGTAGGGCTAGCTAGCAGGTTAAGTGTGGTTTGATGTTACCCTAGACCTACCTTTCTCAGCCCGAGGTAGATTTAGGCCCTAACATAGTGGCAACTCCACTGGGGAAGAAACGTTTATTTGTTTGTTAGTGTTCTTTGCTTTATAAACTACGGACGGAGCCTGAAGTTAGCCAGGTAGCCTTCAAACTGCACTTTCTTTGCGAGTGCATAAGTAGATGAATGCTGCTTCAGTCAATCTCTGGTTTAGTTTTACAAATGGAACATCTGACTTGAAAATTACCCTAGTAACATGTATCAAGTTCAGATTTGATTGTTGATGGTGGTCAAAGATTAGACACTGGAAAGGCTAAAATCATTCACTTGGCGATTCCAAAGCATTTTCGAGATTAGATCCAAGGACTCCACTAGAGGATGAACCTGACCAGCAGAATCATGAAAGGACAATATGTAAAGATCAGGTATTCAAGTTGGAATTTCATCCAAGACATTTTGCTCTTTGTTATAAATTATTTCTTCTCTTTTCCCGGGAATGTCAAGAAGGCTTTGCAAAGTATATTGTATTTGAGAAAGGATCCTCCATCTGCATTTGATTCCTTCCCTTTGAAGATTGCAAATACAAATATTCGCATATCTTTGATCTTGATCAAGACCCTTCTTCTGAATCTTGTGATGATCGTCTTCAAATTGATGAGCCCCATGAGACCAAGACTGATTCTATACCTTCTGTAGATACCCCTATACCTTGTAAAATTCCAGATTGATACATGCCTTCGATTTTACCTCCTACATCCCATGCTTTCCCTAAAAATCATGACCTATATCTACGAAGATTTGATGGTGAATGCGACAACATCACTGCTGAGAGACACGTACTAAATTTTGAGTCTTTTCTCGATCTTTTTGAGGTTGATGTAGAAGATGTTAGTATTATGCCTTTTGCTCTTTCTTTGCAAGGCAAAGTCAAGAGTTGGTTCAAAACCCTGCTTGTTGCGAGTATCTCAGATTTCCAGTAGTTCGTCAAAGTTTTCCTCCACAGGTGGGTGGTCAGACAAAACCCTTTCTTGATTATATAAGAGTATAACTAGTTGAAAAGATCACCACGGGAGACAGTACAACAGTTTTCTGCCAGATTTAACCAAGTTTATTATTCGATGCCTGTTAATATAAGACCTCCTCCTGGATTTTCTCTCTTGCACTACCCGGGTGCCTTTGATCCGGAAATGGAGTTTCAGCTGAGATAAAGGAACCTTGCAACACTTGAAGAGATGAAGAACATCACAGTAGATGTAGAGGCTAATTTTCTGATAAAAAAGGCAAAGTTGAAGGAAGAAGAGATGAAAAACATAGATCCAGAGGAATCAACATCTTTAGAGGTAAAGATCGACATTTTGGTAAGTGCAGTGGAAGAGATGATGTAGAAGATCACTACAAGGAATGAGTATGATGTTCAAGACCATGGCTCGCTGATTGAAGAAGAACAAGTTGCTTGTCCAAAACATCTTCTTTCTTATCCCAGTTGTCATAGATCAGATAATGATTGTTTTCTAGATCATCTTGGAGAAGAGAGATCTATTGATATGAAATGTATGCTTGATGATGTGTTTTATATAGACGATTTGCCTAAGTTTGATCAGTATGATGATGATTATGTTCTCCAAACAGAAGCTAATCTTGTAGACAAACCAACAGCTAGTTTGTGGGAGGAAGAAGTTCACTTTCAGCAGCTCGAATACAGTGATCAGCTATTGCATATCGGCTATGGAAATGACGAGGAAAGCGCAACAAATTTTGAAGTAAGTGAAGGATCTTTGCCTTTTTGTTTTGCTTCATTTCAGTTTCTCAGAGACAACTTTCATGCAATCAGAAATCAATTGTTGACAAGTCTTGATCTGGATCATCTTGAGGGCAATGAAAACCTTGTTCAAGATTTTTCATATCTAGAGTTGCAGCCCCAAAATGCCTTTGATTTTCAAATTGAAAATGACGATGTGGAAGCTAGACCATATGATCAAATGATGCAAGATGATTCCATACCTTTTTGTTTTGAATCTTTTCAGTTTTTAAAGGAAAATTTTCATAGTATATCTTCAAATGAGCAGCGTGTAGGAAATCATGCAATCTCATTAGAACCAATAGAAAATGGGTTGCAGTAGTCTTTTCAAGTTTTTCACGATCTAATAGCTGATGTGTTGAATGATTTCTACAGTCAAAGTCTTCCTATCTATGAGTTTGACAAAATTATTGATACAAACTTGATCCGACAGCTAATTTCTTTGTCATTATCAGCACGAGTCTCGTCACAAATCTCAGATCAAAGTTTGCATTCATGGTACGAGGAGAAGAAAAGTAATCCATTGGATGAGCTAAGTCTTAGGGCACATGAATTTCAAGATCCTTATGAAGTATCTTTAGAGTCAGATAGAGAATCCCACTGGGGAATATCATTCAACAGATCTGTTTAAAAGTTTTCATGGGAGTTGTATTTCAATAATTCTCTCTTGTTGTTCATAAGCAAGCACTTGTGGAGAATACAAACACTAGCCAGAATGCTTGCTTGGTTGCATTGGTTGTTTCATTTCACTTGATCAGGTGATGAATGGAACAACTAGAGTAGGTTGTATTGAATAAGCTCCATTTTGAACATATTTTCCAGTTTGTCAGTTGTGTTTAGGTCTTGAGTCATTTTTTGTTTCAGTTAGTTTAAAGATAGTTTCAACTCAGTGTCTAGTTTCAACTTTTGAGAGACTTGTTTTAGTTTTGAATTAGTCAGTTTAACTATGAGTCTTGAGTCAAAGTTTCATAGTAATTGGTTTTTAGGTGTTTTGAAGTTATTGAATCCATTGCCCAATGGATAAGGCACTGGTCTGCTCTCCCAAAGATCCGCGGTTCTTGGCATCTCCAAGGAGCTACCATCCCCATTGGATCCAATGTTAGTCTCAGCCTTTGAAATATTCCTATAGTGATCAAACATGCTATTACAAAATGATTTTAAGGTGTCAAGGTCAAATTTTGTCACTTCAGTGAGTCTTCAAGCAAAATTTGGTCACTAGGTATTAGGTCTAAGGCCTTTTTTCACTCCTTTCAAATTTGTCCAAATGTCGGTCCATGTCACCATTTAGATGAGTATACCATCATTTAGAGGGTTGTCATCATCATGCCAGGTTCCAATGGGTCATTTTATACCTTGTTCATTTTTCAGAGTTGCCTAGGTAAGGTTCATTTCCATCTCCTAGGATTTTGAAGGTAATGTCCCTTGGATGGTCAAATCATCAGCAAAACATCATCAAATTCAATCAAAATCCTGTGAGCACATACCTAGCCTAAAATTAGTCTTTACATCATTCATCTCAAGCTTCATTTGATATATTTTGCTAAGATTCACAAGGAGAGAGCCCTCTCCCAACCTGGTAGGGCTAGCTACCAGGTTAAGCATGGGTTGATGTTACCGTAGACCTGCCTTTCTCAGCCAGAGGTAGATTTAGGCCCTAACACGAAAAATGCCAAGTTTCACTATGGACCTCATGAAAATTTGTTCTTATTTTAGAAATTTTTATATTCTTCTTTACTCTAGTCATAATACAAATATATTTTTGAGTTTGTAGATTTGGATTGATCATATCCTACTAATATCTTAGTCTCATTTTTCCTTATAACTGTTTATCAAACCCCAATTTCTCAATTTCTGTTTTACGATTCTTTTCAACATTATTCTTATTATGCACAATGATCACCTCCTTTATCATTCAATGGTCTAACATAGAATGAGAATACTTATGACATCTCCACTTTAGCTTAAGGTGGTTTTTGCTTGAGCTAGAAAAAAAATTAGGAAATATTTTTTCTTCCATGTTGTTTAAATTCTTCTAAAACATAAGATACCTATTCATAGCCATGATTTCAATTGGAGGAATATGTTCTTCGATGAGGAGGATATGATAGGGTATATTTCCTTTAATATAGAGATTATAAATTATAAAACAATTTTGAATATGTTTATCTTCATCAATGACTCTCTAGAGATACTGCATCCCAAACATCACATCCATATAAGATAATAAGGATAGAGATACTCTCAAAGAGGAGTTATTTTAAAATTCAATGAGGTTTATACCAATGGGTTCTTGTGTGGTGTAGTCTCCATAAAGTCACATATTCAAATATCATGGGGAGAAGTTGAGGACGAGAATAAATTGTGGGGGATTAAAACTATTCACAAAGAATCCAAGCATAATTGAGAATTGCACAATGTTGGCTATAACATCCATAGGAGGGAATATTGTTCTTCCATCCAATATTGAATTTGTTCCCACTCTAAACTCAACCTAATTCAAATAAAATAAAAAATCGTGATACAACAAAACTCTAAAAATAAACCAATATTACTAGTTTATGTTCAAGTTTGTCAAATAGTTTATTAATTATATAAATGACTTTGATCATATTCAAATTTCTTATTATGTTGAGAGTTGTTGTATAGCCTAGCATGGGTAAATGTTTCCCTATAAGTTTAGTTTTAACAATGATAAAATAATACCTACAGTACCTAATTAAAAGATAGTAATAAAAAAAAATATTTCAATCTCTACCATAAATAAAATACTTCAATTTTCATCTTAATTTTATATCAAATTTATATAAAAAGATAAAGTAACTAAAAGTAAAAAAAAAAAAATTTAGCCTATAATTGCTTTCAACCTTTTAGTATGATAGAGATGTATAATTCCTTCACTACTTAATATGGAGTTGATAAGTGACATATAAAAATAATATTGATATTACAATTAAGTATGAAGGAAAAATATAATTCATTTGGTTGAAAATTATCTATATATAATTTGTTTTCATGTCTTAAAATGATGTAGTTTTAAATCAACTTCACATAGAGAAAGATAAAACAATTGGAAAAAAAAAACTCGTATTTTCACTTTCCATTGTGAAGCAAATGTGTAATTTATTCAATCTTAATATGGAGTCAACATGTGGGATTAATATTAATAATAATAATAATAATTCAAGTCTATAAGTGTGTGTGTGTGTGTCTGTGTTTGTGTGTTTTATTTCTCAATATGAAGGTTCACGTAGTTAAAAATATGGCAGTAGAAAAATGTAAAAATTATAGGTTAGAAAAAAAAATGTATTTCAATGTCAACTTGTTAGTTCCTAGATTATTCTAGATGACAAGGAACAACCCAATATGACATTCATTGAGGATATAGAGATCCTCATTCTTTAGGAGAGATTGTCCCTCTTTATCCGTAGGGGGTATTCCATGTATTTAATAATATTTAAGCTGATTTTCTATGATAACAAATTCATTTAGCCAAATTATACATAAAAAATATTTTGTTTAAAACGAGTACTTAATATTTATTACTAAGTAAGAATTATGTAAAATATATGATTCGCGAATCTAATGTAAAATCAAGAGATGTGCTTTAGATTAATAGTATAACAAAATAGAAAATAACATAACATAATTAAAACTAAATAAAAGATAACGTAAAAGTAAAACAATAAAAACACATATATCATTGGTAATAAATTACATTTACCATAATAAGTGTTAAAAATAATTCAATATCAGGTAATGTTATATTTCCATCTACAAAAAATTAAGTAAATATCCTAAACTAAAAACCCTAAATAGTATATATCAAAAGGTAAATAATTCAAGTAGTAGTTGTAAAAAAATGGTTTTAATCATGTCAATTATCAGATGTTTAACAAACACCAAGATATGAACACAGAAAATAAACGCAATCACTCGTATGTAAATATACTTAGCATAAAAGTTGTGGATGGTTCAAGTAATGTCATGCATTAATAACCTAAACTAGCAATCAATCAGTCTAATATATTGATTTAAATCCTTTAGATAATATATATCAAAAAATGAAACTAAAGAAAGTAACATTAGAATAACTTATCTCTGATCAGGTAAACTTGTTTAAATCACTCCATGTGCTGATAAATAAAAACTGACTAAGTGAGGGGAACTTGGATGGGGGTGACTTAGCAACGTGCATTTATTGGAGGTGACAGGGAGGTGAGTCTCCCAAGGGAATCCCTCACAAGTCATGATGGAGATTAAAGATAAGTGGTGGCCAAGTATCTATCCATGTGGAAAATTCATGAGACAGGTGAGATTTAAAGGCTAAATGGTGTTATTCATGCGATTGTTGTTCATATTGGTTATGGGAGCATTACCGGGTACAAAAATGGTGATCAAGTATCCACAGGTTGTCATCCTCTGCATGCTTTTCCTTTTGAATTATGCAAGCATCATCGAGGAAGCTAGGCCAAGCGGTGGAAAACTATTTTCCTCCAAGGTGTTTACTTGCTAGGTTTTAGACCGTGAACTCTGTTGGGGTGTAGAATCCCCTACTGGTTGGTCAAATGAGAGGAGGAGAGGGATTGCATGGTGTTTATTAGTCACGTAGGTGATCTTAGAAAGGGATATCTTCTTTCTGATCTTGGTAAGTGTTGATATTTCCCTCTTTCCCACTTGGATCTATACAATAATTAGCTTTCTTGGTGGGGTGAAAATTTGTTTTGGGTGGGATTTTCCTTCTAAATTCTTGGATCACTCTATTAGGGTGGTAATTTTATTCTACAATCCTGGGTAGCTTCTATGGTGATTGTTAGTATTCAGGTTAACCAAGGTTGTTGGTGGCTCTGGTTTCATAGTGTTTCGCCTAGTTCATCTTAGTCTTTGATGATTGCGGGAGGGTGTTGTCTTGGTAGAGGGTCTGGGTATTGGGGGGTGATTCTCATTGGAATTGGGGCATAGCTCCACTTGATTGATGGTGGTTGTTTTTTATCAAACATAAAGGGAGCCTTCCTTGGGTGACCAAGGGACTTTGGTAGCTAATTCAAATGAGTTTTAGTGGTTAGTACCTTGGAAATATATGCTTAGATACAGAGGTTGCGAAATGCATGGCAAAGCTCTAAGTGGATATTTTTTGGTGCATGAAGGCAGGGCAAGTGTAAGGGAAGGTGGTGGGGTAACTGAAGGGGCCTCAGACATAGAGTTGGATCATGATAATTTTTAAATTCTTGGCCAAGTATATGCACATCCTTCACTGGAGTCTCTTGATAGGAAGATACATAATATCATGGTGCTCCTAGAAGAATTGTGTCAACAATGACATGATGATAGGAATGAAGTGATTTACTTCATGATATCTACAACATAATCAGAGGGTGATGATGGATAAAATGGATTTGATTCGAAGGAGCCAGATACATATAGTTGATAGGTTGGATCAGCTTGAAGGTAGAATTGATCAATTGGAGTACCATGCAGATAGGGGTCTAAGCCTGCTTGACCTTGTTAGCATTGGAAACAACCCAACTCTTCCCCATAACATCTAATGCTAGTTGTTTATGTATTTATTCCAACTATTTTTTGGAGCTTATGTGTTTTTGGGATATGGACATGTTATAGCTTTTGGAATTTTTCTATCAATTTATGTTTATCTCTCCTAGCCAACAAATCTTGTGTAATATTTTGGCCAGCTAATAGAATCTATTTGAACAAAAAAAAAAATGAAACTAACAAAGTGAAGACAAAAGGAAATAATATATATCCAAACTAAATTGATAAGTTACATAGTATAAGAATCAGATTCACATAACAAGTGTGTAGGAACCTAATTCAAATGAGTTTTAGTGGTTAGTACCTTGGAAAGATATGCTTAGATACAAAGGTTGGGAAATGCATGGCAAAGCTCTAAGTGGATATTTTTTGGTGCATGAAGGCAGGGCAGGTGTAAGGGAAGGTGGTGGGGTAACTGAAGGGGCCTCGGACATAGAGTTGGAGCATGAGAATTTTTAAATTCTTGGCTAAGTATATGCACATCCTTCACTGGAGTCTCTTGATAGGAAGATACATAATATCATGGTGCTCCTAGAAGAATTGTGTCAAAAATGACATGATGATAGGAATGGAGTGATTTACTTCATGATATATCTACAACATAATCAGTGTGTGATGATGGATAAAATGGATTCGATTCGAAGGAGCCAGATACATATAGTTGATAGGTTGGATGAGCTTGAAGGTAGAATTGATCAATTGGAGTACCATGCAGATAGGGGTCTAAGCCTGCTTGACCTTGTCAGCATTGGGAACAACCCAAATCTTCCCCATAATATCTAATTCTAGTTGGTTATGTATTTATTCCAACTATTTTTTGGAGCTTATGTGTTTTTGGGATATGGACATGTTATAGCTTTTGGAATTTTTCTATCAATTTATGTTTATCTCTCCTAGCCAACAAATCTTATGTAATATTTTGGCCAGCTAATAGAATCTATTTGAACAAAAAAAAGATGAAACTAACAAAGTGAAGACAAAAGGAAATAATATATATCCAAACTATATTGATAAGTTACATATTATAAGAATCAGATTCACATAACAAGTGTGTAGGAACCATTTTATCATAAGTCTCCTTCTTCTCTAAAGTCAACTCTGCCTCCTTCTGAAATGATTTCAAGGGCATTTTTGTTTTTTTCAAGCAAGAATTCACATTATATTAAGAGGGGAGAAATTACATAACATATAATCGTCAGTGTGTCCTCTACCTCATACGGAGGAAAACAAAGATGAAAAGCGAAAGGACACTACCTCAGATGGGAAAACTATTGATCAAAATCATGCAGGTATTATATGAGACAATGTGGTTGCTACATGTGCATTCAAAATGAAGCCTATTGTGTCAGAGAGGAGGTGCTTGGTTGATCCATGGGCCCCTAATATGTGGTGTGCGAAAAAAAATTGCAAACAAGCCATTAGGCTCTGGGTTGTTATTGTTCGAGGTGGTAGATTAAATGCGACTTGCGGAAAAATAAAAATCTACAGAGAGAGCCAACCATAGAGAAGTCATGCCATTAGATGTTACATTTTATCACCCTAAACCTGCAACATTTCCTTGCTGGAGCGACATTTCACTTGGGCCATTCCATGAATGTGAAAACTATTAGTATCCGTAGAGTTCTCCTCTAGGATGTAGGAAGTCCAAGGGTTGGGGAGAGGAGGAGAGAGGGGAGCATTGGCCACCAAAGGGACAGGAGCCTACGGAGGAGGGGGATGAGCCACAAGGGTGCTAGGGAAGAGCAGGAAGGAGGAACCGAAGGGAAGAAATTGGGGCAGGTAAGGTGGAGGGGAAGAAGATGAGGGGATGTTCAGTGGAAATCCAAGCGCCAAACTCTAGCAAGGCCCTTGAGGGAGGTGATGCAATGGATCTAGTGAGCATAGAGGACAATAATCTAGGTAGTTGCTTGCATTATTTCTTAAGAACGTTATTTTATTTGGCGAGAAAGGAGGTTCCTATGTGCCCAAAGTGTTGGGTAGCCCTGACAAAATTGTGTTTCCTCCATCGCGAGGACTTCCCAATGGATGGAGTCAAGAATCCTTTTGTTAAACATGGTGACAATAGTAGCATCATCAAAGTTGGTGGGGGGGTGTGTGCGATCTCTTCCTCTACTAGGACATCTACCTCTTCCCCTTTCCTGATTCATGGCGCCATGGAACAAGGTTGTAGACAATATTCCTAACAATCCATAGAGGATAATATTGGGAGGGGAATGCAGTCTAGCTAAGGGGGTGAGCATGGGGAAGAGTAGTTTAATGGTGGGGAATTGGGATGGGGTATCCCATACTCAAATAAAATGGTTCGCGCATGGAGGAGTGACTGACACTTGGTGTGTAGGGTGTGGTAGGTGGGAGCGACAGGCTGGGCTTCTGGGAATGAGAGTTGATGATCATGAGGCCACCTAGATCTAGGGAGAGGAGGTCGCATTCATCAAATTGCAGGCATTAAGGAAGCATGTTTGATATTATCGAGGAGTAAGGGGAATAATTCTCTTTGGAATGATGATCGTTAATTCCATTTTTGCCCACGTGATCACCAAGAGAGTTTTCCTTGTGCTTGACATGAGAGAACATGATAAGATCTTGATGAGAAAGCATGGCAGTCAGCCTTTGAACTAGGTATTTGAGCTGCAAGCCTAAGGATCTCTTGGTAGTTGGGGATCCATTGTGGATTTGTTTGGCTATTTTGATTGTGATATGTGAGTCCCCTTCCACCACCAATGGGAAGAGGCGATGATTTTGAGCAATCTAGAGTCCTTCTATTAGAGCTCCCATCTATTCTACATTGTTGCTCTCAAAGGCAATGTTACCCCTTAATAGACCAATAATTTTCTTTGCATGGTTCATGAAGACACTACCGATACTAGACTCCCGTGGGTTTCCTTTGGAGGAACCATCAAAATTGAGCTTGAAGTGGTGGGGGGGAGGGGGGAACAGTAGCAGGGGGGATCTTGGCTATCCTGAGGAAATAAATCTAAAAGGGATAAGGATTCCTTTAGGTGGTTGTGAAAGAGATGCCAAAGTTCTTATGGGGATCTCGAGGTGTGATTGAAAATTATGTGATTGCACTCGTTCCAGACTTCCTAAGATAAGAAGAGAGTAGAAGTTGACCATATTCGTTTGAGAAAGAAATTTTTGAAAGGTGATATTTGCCAATGCGTGAGGGTGCAGACAATGCAATTAGGATCTTTGTCACATCTAAGAAAACCATACTCTAACAAGTTCTAGAGGTAGGATGTGTAGAGGTATGAGAATAAGAGATGATCAAGGGTTTTCGGGTGTGTGACATAGAGGGAATATGGATGGTCCTTGAAATCCTTTTTTTATGATATTTTCCCATGTGAGGACGTGACATTTGACTAGGAGCCGGATGAATGTTTTGACTTTTGGACATGTTTTGAAGCTCCAGAGTTTGACCCAGAAGGGGCTTGGCTTGACAGGGAGAGGGGATGAATGAATATGATAAGATTATTTGACTGAGAACATACCTTAGTTTGTGTAGCCCCATTTGAGGAGGTCCCAGCCATCCCTTCTCCTAATTGTTCTTTTGAGAAGCTCCTAATGAAGGTGAGATCAAGAATGCTGATTGTCCTCCCCTAGACAAAGAATATATGCCCCTTAGTTGGGTAGTATTTTTTGTTCTATGTCTGACCAATATTGTTGAGTGAATATGTGAACGATTCTTAGCTCGAGCTTTACTAAGGGAGGTAGGGACAACGTTGGCTAGCCTTAGTTATTGTTGCCTGAAGTCGTTCCAGGAATCAACTATGCATCCATCCTATATCTCCTAGAAATAATGGGATTGAATAAGAGAGTGACCTTGGCTGGCCAAATTCCAAATTGAAGAGCTCGTTGGAATGAGAGATAAGCAAACCATATCTTGTTCGGGGGTATTGATGGCATGTTTTTCCTTCCAAATTTTGTCCCATGGTTCCTTCTTATGTTTGATCCATTTCCATGATAACTTGGATCCCAAGACTATGTTCTCCTTTTTCGGATCTTTGAGACCCAGGCCACCGTGCGATTTAGGGAGGCAGAGTGTGTCCCATTTGACAAAATTCCATTTATTCTTAAGGTTAACAAACCCCCAAAAGAAGGATCACTCAATGTTTTTGATGCATTTTTGGACCCACTTTGGCACTGCAAGAATAGAGAAAATATAGATGGGCATTGCTTGGAGGAATAACTTGAGGAAAATGAGTCATCTAGATATGTTAAGGGAACGATGGGTCCATTAGCTAATCTTGGAGGACAACTTGTCTAATAGGTCACACCATGAGGAATTCTTGGCAGAGTCAATGAGGGGGGATCCCAAGTACTTGGAGGGGAGAGTAGCTGGGGAGAAATGTTATAGCGCCAAATATCACCTTATATATTTGTGATGCTTGGTTTATGGCCTAGGGCAATCCCTCATTCTAGACTTGGTCCAAATATTCAAAAAACCGTGTCTTACTCCCTGTACGCAACTTTGCCCTGTATTAAATGCTTGTACATGCGGGTCAATATATACCCAACCCACGTATATGTCTTAAAACACTTAAAAAAATTAAATTTCCTTAATTATGGGCGGAGATCACAGGTTTTACATGTTGATTACCTATTAATGCCTGTGGCCCAACTGTTCCCAACTGTTTCCCAACTAAAATAATACTTTGGGAGATGTATAAAAAGACTTCAATGGGAAGGCCTTAAGGAGGAGAGAAAATAGAGAATTACTCTACTAAGATTATCCCTCGATCAAGTTTGAAGATCCCTCTGCTTCAAGCACTTCCCCAAGTTCAGGAAACCCTTGTTTCCTTGAGAGTTGATATCTTTTCACTTGTGGGAGATATCCTTGTGTTGGTTATGGAAGGAGCCTTTTGAAGACCAGGACTGGATAGACCTGGAGGACGGCTCCACTTGGAGTTGGAAGAGGAAGACTCAGGTAAACTCTTTCTATGTCTTGATTATAGTTATCTGCAATAAAATAAACACTATCTTGTTCCTGATATCAACTTTGTTCATGCATTTGATGTTATTGTTATGGTTTATGTATGAATGACTATTTCAATATATAACTAACATCTATTTATATGCTATAAAGTTGGTTTCACTAGAATGCTTTTTCTATATGCTACTATGTGTCTTTGAATTGGTTGTTTTGCAGGTTCAAAGATTGTGAGGTGTTGTAGAGGGTTTGAACCCTGGCTAGAACTACTCGAATGAAGGACCTCGGGTATGTACATCCTTGCATAGTTTGCTCGTTTAAGCATTTTTCCTGAGTTATTTGCTCGTTTCTTGTTGTGGATTACTCCTGCTCTACTAGGGTTCTGACCCAAAGCCCTGGGGGGCTTTATCCCTTAACAGAATTGGCAACTCTATTGGGGACAACAATCTTGTTGTTCCTAGTTTGGGTTATTTAGTGCCAATCAAGGCTCAACTTTCAGTTTGCATGCTGTGATTGTATTGTCTGCTCCTATAGGAACTCAGACTTCAAGTCTGATCCTTTTCATCAGGCATCATTTTTTATTTTTCTTATGAACTTTCATATACGCACCTTTGTCAGGTTATAGAAGCGTATAAACACTAGTTTCTCTGAGCTGAAGCCACATATATGCGGGTTTCTTTTGGTTGAAATGCATGTACATGTAACTGTGTAGAGACACAATGACGTATACATTTGTTTTGCATGATTTTTTCAAGTCTTTTTATCTGGAAAGACTTGTTTCTTGGCTTTTTTTCTTCTTGAGTGGTCGGTTTTGTTTTTAGATTTTAGTTTTTCAGTCAGCCTAATGTTTCGAGTTCTCTCCTGCTTTGAAGAGTTTTTGGTCTTGGTTTCCTTTACAGTGAGTGTTATCATTTGTGTTTGAACACACAAGGCTTCTTGTAGAGGCTCTTGATTGTTCTTGTTTTTTGGAATAGAAGATTGTTTGTGATATTTGTGTTAGACTTCAGTTTTATGGTTTGATTGCTTTGCTTCTCGTTAACTTTGTGGCCATTCACTTCTTCTTACTTCTCGAAAGTTTTTGTTGACAAGTTTGAAAGTGTGCTTTTCTTGATTTCTTGATCAGTATCTTTAACCTCTTTTTACTGCTTTTTGGATCATTTAGTGTGTCGTGAAACATCTATTTTGTTAGGTTCTCATTCGTGTTGAATTAACAACTTGCAAAGTTTCCTAGTGATTTGCTTTAGATATTTGAGTCTTTGGTAGCATTTTGAGTACTTTTGAAAAGTTGCTTTTATTGATTTTTTGAAAAAGAAAAGTCCTTCAAAAACATTGTTTTTTCTTTCTTCTCTAAATTTTGTGTTTGGTTTCTTTTGGTTTTTGAGAGTGATTTTGGATTTTTGTGTTTAGTCCTTCTTGTTCTGGGAAATATTTTGTGTTCAAAATTCTTATTTCTTTCAAAACACTTAAGTTGGATTATAAAACAAATTACTTTCATTTTCTTTTTAGAGTAATCTAGAATTTTTGCATCATCATGTACACTTTGCATTAGGGTAGTTTCACATCATTAGAGCATCAATAGTTTTTTAGTTTTTGTGAGTGTGAAGTCTGTTACAAGAAAAGAAAGGGACAAAAATGTTTATTGCTTGAATATAAGTTTCTTAGAACCCAAGTAGAAGTTGATTTTCATCAAAGAACAAACAAGTGCTTGCATATAAGTTAGTTTTTCATTAATTTCTTTTGCGTCAATGAACGCCATCAATTTCACTTCCGCATTGTCCCTTTGACTTAAAAAGAACAACCACTTAAAATCAAGTGCTAATAAAATAAACTAGAATTTTTTATATTGTCAATAAGTACACCAACAAGTTTTAGGTTATTTAGGGCCTTGGATTAGGTGAGAGGAACGTAAACTCTCCAAGGTCACTCTAAATTGTCAAACGTAGAAGTCTAAATAGAGAGTGAAAATCCAATAGCGTTAGGGAGACCAGGAAAGCTTCGTGATTGGGAGTTAAGCACGAGGGGTTTTGAAGATAAGGACGAGAGATACCTCCTCTCTTACTTTTCAAATATTACCTCACGACTGTTCCACCTGGCTTCTGATACGAGTTGGTATCTTTAGTTTCCTATCCTAGCGATCTACACAGGTGGTTATGGAGGGGAATCCCGTGGCACCTGAGGTTGAAGTTGCATCACTTTTAGTAGTACTTCTGAAGGGCACCCTTGCAAAGATTGGGGGCTTGCACTTGGCAAAGGTTGTTGTTTGGAGGTCAGCGTAACTTCCTTTGATACTTTTGCTAGTAAGTCCGGGGTGTAATTACCCTAGTCTATTTTCAGAAGGCCCTTATTATTCACTTTCTTGTATTTTGGTGTCTCGTCCTAATCACATGGAGTGAAAATACTTGGAATTTGTTTGACTATTGAATTCTTTTAGGGAAATTGTTAGTGTGTGTTTTGTGCTCCTAGTCAACCCAGCTTTCAAATTTCTTGAGTCTTTAAGTAGATATTATTAAATAATTCAAAGTGGCTGACCGATCACTTAGACGGTCTTGTAGACTTCGTGGGCTTTCACCTGCGAGTCCAGAGCCTTATCCTAGAAGGAGTAGGAGAAATTATACTAGTGGTTTTTAACTAGTGGCAGCTGGTGCATAAGAGATTGATCCTTCGCTTGGGGGCATCAGTGTACAAGATAGACCTGGTACTACCACAGAGATAGAGAGGAACACACCAGTTCTTTCTTGGGTACTCTTCCAGTCAAAAGATAATATTGAGGTAGAAGAGCTCTCAGAGTTGGTTGCTGCTCAGAATTTTCCTCTCCCTTCTGATCATCTGGACGTATTGTTATATGTTGGAAATTCGACACATAGGTCTTCAAGCCCAGGTCCAAACACAAACATCCCTTCGATGACCACTATTAGAAGCATGGAATTCACCACAAGTGCTACGAGTATGCAAAATCCTATATCGTACAAGGGGGAGGTACTATTTCCATCCCTTCATCATTATTTGGATGTACACTAGCACATCCTTGTTTGGGTCTACTTCCATTCCGTCGATGAGTGGAAGTTCCCAAGCACATGCATCAAGTTTTGCGTTCTTCCCTTTCAGAATTCCCTCTTAAGGTATTCCTTTAGTTCCATTAAGTGTACCATTAACTGCATTCACGTCCATGATGAGTGGATTGACATCTTTTCAAGGTTTTCCTTTTGGAAGTGGTCATATACTACATTCCAATCTAACAGTGAGGTCTATGCCTTTTCCTTTCATAGATCAAGGTACTAATCCTTTTCAGAGTTGGACTAACCCTGCGATTAGTGGGATCGGAACTGGGAATCCATTTTTCGGCCAACAAGGGAATGTGCCATACTCCTCGGTCAATTCATTTTGAAGTTTTCCACCCTTATCTAATGCTTGGAACCCTTACCAAGGGTTTTCCACTTCGTATAATAATTTGTTAGGGGTAAAATTTGCCGGTTACGGAGGTGTTTCGATTGGAGTTGGTCAAACTCCAAGTTTTGCTGGACCACAAGGGTCACCTTTTAGTTCAGTAGGTTCTACTAGTTACTGCGGGCAGTCTGGTGCCTTTCGAAATCCAGGTCACTCTTTTTAGACTTTCGGGAACCCCTCCCAATCTGGGTGGAATCCCCAAGGTCCTTTGAGACTTCCTTTTTTGGCCACGCTCAATTTTCCAGACTTGACTAAGTTAATGAATGAGCCAATCAGATACAATCTAGCTTGGCCTCTGGTCCCAACCAAACTTCCATCGGATATCCCAAAATTCGAAGGGAAGAGCGGAGAAGACCCGGGCAACCACGTAACCAAATTCCATTTATGGTGCTCATCGAACTCCCTCATTGATGATTTGATTTGGCTAACATATTCTTAAACCATTTTCAGTTGCCTGTCTGTTACGAAGCCGAAATTGAACTTTTGGCCAATTTTCATCAGGACATGGCCACTCACATTTATGATCATATTCAGGAATGGAGATGGAGAAAGATGCTAATAAAGCTGAAATCCCACCTAAATTCCGTCTCGAATGGGTTTTAAAATCATTACAACCCAAGATCTCCAAGGATGTTTCTATTTCCAGAGTATGTTTCGAAGAGCAGGCTATCTTTCGCGCCCAGTAGTTAGAACTGATATATTCTTAGTCTGGGACCCTTCAGAAGATCTTGCGTGATGCTCCTAGATCCACGATTGATGTAGCTAAACCGAAGCCAGGCCCGCATGCTGACGGTATTGTTGGATCAATTGATGCGAATGCGGTGAACCTTATGAGCTAATTGCAATAGCTCTCTATACAAACTTCTTCTTCCAATTAGGCTGCACCATCTACTACTCCACCTTATCAACCTTCTTCCGTAAATGTCATTAAGGCTTCTAACCCCAAAGGAAATCAAAATTACGATGGGAAGAAGAAGGGACGAGCTAAAACGAAGAATCAAAATGGGAAGGGTAATGCGAATAAGCCTAAGAAGAATGTTAAGTTCCCATGCAAGCTATGCAGTGGGGACCATCTGACTCATCTTTGCCCAAAAATTAAAGATGCTCAGCTTGTTAGTGCAGCAAGGGTCTTCTAGCTCCCAAGCTATCTTAACTAACCCTTTCCCCCAAGGGAAACAGTTGTTTGCTGGTGAAAATTCAAACCTTGGTACCTCTGCAGGGGGCAACCAAGAGGGAGACAATTCCTCAAATGTTTTCATGATGATTTCTCATGTCAATGTGGCCACACGGTCACGTGATTATGGTGAAACTGAAACATCCAAGGATAAATCTGTTCCTAGAACTATGGATCCACTTCATATTGAGCGACCCTCTGTCGAGTCTATACCTCGTATACCAAAAGGTTCCGCCAAATGCATGAATATCAACCCTAATGCTATGGTAGCCTATAACTACTCCATTGTTGAGGATTTGGCTCAAAGTCCATGCACTATGTTTTCTTTAGAGGTACTACAATCATGTCCAGCTCAACGAAGTGCTTTGCTTTCAGCGATAGGGGCAGTGAGGGCAGTTGATCCAAACAATTCCTTAGTGCTCACTTTTGACATGCTCAATGCCAAAAGGAGACTCCCTCATCATATGGCTTTTAAAATAAAGTCTACTTACTGGAAAACTGACATTTTTCCAACAGTTATAGATGAGGGAGCTTCCACTTGCGTCATGTCGATGTCATGTTGGAAGACCATTGGATCGCCTTCGATTGTTCGTTCACCTACACTCTTGACAGCATTTGATGTTCATTCTCATAGGCCACATGAGATTATCCTAGCCTTTCCTATATGTGTTGGAGTATAGGTCATTAACATCGAAGTAGAAATCCTTGATGCCAACCTAAATTACAATCTCCTCTTAGGATGAAATTGGATTTATGAAATGGATGCTATCGTTTCGACTCTATTTCGAGTCCTTTGTTTTCCTCATGAGGGGAAATTGTTAAGGTTGATCAATTGGATTATTCTCCAATTGACCCTCGTGCAAATTTGGATTCTACTATTTTGTTGGTGGATAACCCCCGTCAACCTATAGAGAATCTAGGAGTTGGGATGTATTCTTCATTGATGGGTACATTTGATCTTCCCACTCCTATAGCTAGAATCAATGTCATTTCATCTTCCAAAGAGTCTTCATGGGAAGAGTTCTTGCGGACTCGTTATTTTTCAGACCCTTGGACCTTGCCTTCACCTACTACCACACTAGATGAAGGGCAAGTTGGTGGAATGGCATTCCCTATGTCTGTAGCAGAGCTTATATATCAGTCTATCGTTAACTCTGCAGATGACCATCCTACTTCTTTTTCAAAGGAGGAGTTAGATGGTGATGTGGCCCCAACTTGGACCCTTGACTCTACTTATGTTATGGATTTCTTAGATATGGTTTTACCATCCGAGGAAGAAATATTAGAAGCAATGATGGGTGTAGATCGACCTTGGGAAGACGTACACCATCATTCATATTTTCTTCCCCCATTGTGAGAAGTCAAGTCTAGGTTCTCTAATTTGCTGACTAGCGATGTTTGTATGGTTTCAAACCATTTGGCTCTAGCATATATTAGCTCTGAAGGTAATATGTCAGTCATTTCAAAACTTGTACCGATAAACATCTCTAGGAATCCTAATGTGATAAAAAATGTCTTCATCAGAGCCGAGTGTTCCCCTAAGGAGATTCAAATTTATACCGACCTATTTAAAGAGTTTCAGGATGTATTTTCTTGGTCTTATGAAGAAATGCCTCGTATTGATCCATCCATCATTCAGCATGAGACCAAGACATATGAAAATGCTAAGCCGATTCGTTAGAAGCTTCGACCAGTCAATCCTAGGAAAGCAGCAACTATTAAAGCTGAAGTTGAGAAGCTGCTCAAGGAAGGTTTTATATACCCCGTTCTTCTAACGGATTGGGTTTCTAATCCAGTCCCAGTTGATAAAAAACAAGGAACGATCCCTGTATGCATTGACTTTAGGGATTTGACAAAGCTTGTCCAAAATATAATTGCTCCACACCATTTATTGATCAGATAGTTGTTGAATGTGTGGGTAATGAGATTTTTTCCTTCACGGATGGATTCTCAAGTTATAATAAAATATCTACCTTTCTAGAAGACCAGCATAAGACAACTTTTATATGTCCGTGGGGTACCTTTGCATACAAAAAGATGCCTTTTGGTCTTAAAAATGCTAGAGCCATGTTTCAGCGAGCCATGTCATACGCTTTCCACGACATCAAGCATGTCATCGAAGCATACTTGGGTGATTTAGCTGCTTGTTATCGAAAGAGAATTGATCATCTTGGTCACCTTCGGTTGGTTTTTGAAATATGTCGTTTTTATAAGATCCGGTTGAACCCAAATAAATGTGTTTTCACAGTTACATCTAGTCGGTTGTTAGATTTCATTGTGTCAACTGAAGGGATTCGAGTTGATCCCTTTTTTTGGTCAATTTACTGTGTCCTAAATTGCTATATAAATTGTCAATCCGGGAGTCATAAACTGCTAAAGTGAAGTGCACTATATATGCAAGATAACCGTTTTCTTATTTCTTTGTCATTTTTTATTTTTGATTTGTTTTTGGGTTTATCTTCTTGTTGATTCTCTAATATGAGATGGCAATTCTGAAAATCGAGTATGGATATAAGTATTCAAGGCAATGGTGACCTTTTAAAATAATTTCCAAACTTCAAATTTTCAAAAAGGTTTTCAAACTTGTATTGATGAAATCGATTACTAAGAGAAAATAAAGATGTACCTAAATTCTAATTAAACCAAACAATGAACTAGTGACTATGAAACCCAGTATCCTTGCTGCTGTATAAAAAGAAAACTGAACTCAAAGCAATTCAAAAATTGTAAGCAAAGTAAACTAAACCATATCACATCAACTCATATTCTGACCCCTCACCATTTGACTCGCTCTGGCTATAGGAGGTAATCATAAACAAATTCAGTAATCTGATATCTAAATTGCATAAAATAAAAACTAAGATCAAACTACACATTCATCCTTCAATCCCTCACCATTGGACTCGCTCTGGCTATAGGAGGTAACCGAAAATGACATGAGTAATCTAATCACTAACTTGAAAAAGCAAATAAACTAATATCAAACTATACATTCACACTCAATCCCTCACCATTCGACTCGCTTTGGCTATAGGAGGTAACTGAAAATGACATGAATAGTCTAATATCTATCTTGCAGAAAAGTAAATGAACCAAGCAAAACTGAAAGAAATAAACAGTGCTGGAATTAGAACTAAGAAAACAAATCAGCAGAAGGACAAGATAATTTCATCATGTCATTAGTCATCAAAAAGCTATGTGCACTTGCCCGGGCTATCTATTAGAACCTGAAATGAAAACACTGATCAGTTGACAGTCATTAGAAAGCATAAAAGAAACTATGGGCAACAAACAACATGAATACCATGAGCAATGTAATATATATAAGCAAACAATTATGGCATCAAGAGCGTAAATGAAGAAAACATGGAACTATACAGTAACTACAGAACCTTGGTGTACAGGGGCCCTCTGCAACCTCGGCCAATCAGAAATCAATCACGGATTTGAACTTAAAAGCAGTGTCTTCTCATATATTGAAATATAGTCATAACATAAGGACTAAGTCACGGCACGATGGCTCGTAAAAACAGTCAAGATTACATAAAAAAAGCTAGTCTATACGCATACGAGGATGCTTTATTTATAACAGGAAATAACATAACTAATTCCTAAGATCTGCGCTGGTAGACAAACACGTGAATGACCATATTCGGAAATCTAGCAGTATGGTAGCTGTGAGAAATAAATCCAAGGAGGGTGGCTGTTAGATTTGGTTCATGGGTAGTCCCCAGGTGTTAGCACACCTCTTGAGATTTAGGATCTTGCCATGCAATCCTCCTCGTGATGAAAAACAGAGTCCTGCCACCGCAAAACTCTCAGTGTTGACCACCGTTTGACTGGCTTTGACCACGGTCCTCTGTGAGTGATTCGGCTGAACCAAGGGGACACGTTCCATGTCCACATTATTTGCAGCTTGCCCATGTGGCCGAATTCTCCAGTAGACACCTGTAACATAGACTTCAACAAAAAGGCTGCGGAAACTGATTCTAGCTGCGGAAAGTGACAAGATTCCGCAGCTGACTAAGCAAAAATCTAAATCAAACAGCAGTCACAAGACATAGTTAGGAAACCATTTATATGCTCTTTTTAAACTAATATGCAATGATTTGATAGCTTGGAGGTTCAGGTAACTGGAGAAAAAGGCTAAAAAGGTATATAGGGAAGATGTAAGTTTGGGACTCAACACTACGCGAGAAGAGGCATGGTCACTTTGACTATGATTGCATAAGAGCGCTCAGAAATGAAGGATCATTCTTAAAGGGTGTTGAAATGTCATTGACATGGAGAAAAGATTCTAAATTAAACTCTCTTTGGTGTTTTCTGTTTGTTGAATTAAGTAAAGGGTTTCTGCTCTATTGGGCGAGCTAAATTAGGTTCCATGGAACAAGCTCCTTCCTTTGGTCTCTTACTCAAGTCATTGCGGCTCTATCCTTGTCATTAGTCCTCGTTTCGCTATCTCGACTCGCCTGTTCACTAAATATGCACTTTCACTACGCAATCTTGTTTCATTCCTCAAGTCTTGATTTAATCTGCTTTCGGTTGATCCTTTTTAGCGATTTCATGATTGCATACAAATTTTGTGGCACGATTTGAGGGTTTGATGATTGCATGCAGATTTTGTGAAGCTACTAATTAGAAAATATATCGATCTTGGCATCTATTGTTAGTTTTAACCAGGAATTCGGGAATTGAAAAAAGTACTTACTGGAACAAAGCACCTTGTGTTGCCTTCCAAATAGTATCAAGATCAACCTGTACTTTCGATACATCTAGATGCGACCTTTGCATGGCTTCCAGTTTAAGTCTCATATTCCGCAAACCTTATCAATGCTAAATGCCTTTTCAAAAGTTTCACTGAAAATCTAATGTATGCTTGTTAAAAGCCTGTATACTAATCAACATACGGATTTGTTTTGTTACATCCCTGAAAACAATCACATCAACAATAGCATAAGTACAATGAAGACGATCTTGGGTGGCATTGCTTTATCTTTGAAATTGTTGTGTGTGATGAATAATGCAAGCTATGTCCGCATCTTGTTTTTTTAGGACTCTTTATAAGCTCTGTTATGCGTTGAATGTAAGTGTTTCTTGCAGCCACTTTAGGAGCATTTTCAAGTTCCACGGACAGTGCAATCCTGAGTAGAATGATGCGTAAGTGTTAGAACATGGATGGGCATTGGACAACCTTCCTTTATGATATCCAGTTCGGGCTGCTCACCAAATAAGGTTTCGAACCAATTCAGATAGGCAACATTCATCCAAGGGAAGTTTTATGATTATGTTCTTAAGGCCATAGGGTCCCTTATTATTAACGCTCAACTCCCTGCATTTATTGGAATTTTCATGAACGAGCATATATTGAAGAAGTATTTGTTGTTTGAAGAAGTCGTTGTTGGGAAGAAGGTTGAGCAAGCGATTGCGTTATAGGGATTTTTCTTTTTAAATTCGTGAAGTGACAACCCTGGTGTCAATTTTAAAATTTTTGAAGCATCCAACGAATTTGGCACAGAGGAGAAAATGCGTTGATCATGGAGAACTTAAAATATTAACAAAACTACAATACATCGCCGCCTGTCTGTGTCAAGAAGAGCAATGTAGTGTAAACATTTGTGATTAAAAAAAACGTAGAAAGAAAAATCGCCGCCTCCAGTTGATGTTCAATTTCCAAAGTCAATGGCAAGGTATTTCCGATACTTTTGCGAAATGCTTATCAAAATCCCTCATGCAATTTTTATTAAAAGGGAATCCAATGATATTTTAGAAAAATATGCATGTATTGAACACCGATCAGATAACTATTGAATGCCTTTGGTATTATTTGAAAAGACCTTATGTAACTTTAAAAAAAAAGGACTTTGTTATATATTGTATCGAAACAAAGGTGAATAGTTTATCCTCCAAAGGAACACCATAGTTTTAAAAAAAAAGGATCAAAGGTTTAGTTTTTATTTTTTAATGTTTTTTTTAAGAAATGTTTTTAAAGGGACGAAATTTGTTAAAAATAAAAAAAGAAGAGTCTAAAGGTCCATTTATATTTGGGAATTTTATAGAGTATTTCTTTTTTAATTGAAATTTTGCAAAAGGAGTTTGTAAAAAGAAAAATACATTATTGTAAAAAGATTTTTTTTTTTTTTGCAAAAGTATTTTTGGAAGGGTTGTTTTTGTGAGAAGTTTCGATAAAGATAATATTAAAAGAGAATTTATTTGCGATTTTTGACTCACCATTGTTGCATACCACCACTGTGAGTTAGAGCCAATGCCAGAGTGAGAAACAAATCTCTAATACCCAGCGTTTTGCCATGCACATTCCATGAGCCATCTAACACAAACAGGGAGTAATTTATTTTTCATGGGTATTTATTAAAAATGGTATGTTATCAACATCATGAATTGGACAAAAAAACGCTTTTGTTTTTCCTTAATTTGTTTCATTTTGGCATGGGTGATCAACTGTTCATTAAGGAGACTAAATTGTGCCGGCAATTGGTCTTCAAAAGACTAATTTCATGAGAAATTCTGAACAACAAGTCCATAATCATAAAACAAAATTTCCAGAAAATTACAAGTTCTTGCAACTTCCTGTAATAGCTTAATGGTTTGACATGTTGCACGACAAATTATAAAATTAGAAGATCTGGGGTTTGTTCCTAAATGTCCAAGGATGGTGAAATACCTATCCACTTTTGAATTCGAAGTCTACAGGTGGCTGGTCAACGCTAGTCAAACTCAATTATTAGTAGAAATTCCAAAATTAATGAGCAGATTTGCTATATTTGAGATTTTGCATGCCAAAATTCACCTTTCCCCAGCAATAGTCATTATCCACATACACTTCATTACATTTTCATCAATCTTAACCCACCAATAAAAGCAACGAAGCTTCTTGTTCCACTTTACACGTTCATTGTCAGTTTCATTTTCCCTACCCTTACAAATAACACCTTGCTCCCCTACACCATTGAGTCCATAGTCCTTGAGTCTAAATATTTTTCTAAAAACACCTTGAAGCTTGCATGCCTTAAGGGCAAGCTATCATGCTGATAAACAAAGGGAATACACCAATGTCCCTTATTCTTTAGATCTTCTAAGTATTTGACAACAGCAAATTCATTCATACTTAGAAAGATGTGTTCGGGGTAGCTTGACTCTCATCCACATCAAAGATGGGAGATCTCGTGTTGACTAGTGGCATCCATTAATGGCCACTAAGTTAACAATTTCTTGTTATGTTCAACACTGAAACATTTATTCACATGACAAGAATTGTGCCAAAGAGCGTTGAAGACTTGAAGACCAAGCATTTTGTAGCAGAAGAGGCAGATTTACTTTCATTACTTTTCAATTTTTGATGTAAATGACTTGAGGGCAAGTCAATAAATATGGATGGGGAGGGAAAATGTAAATTTTAAATTTTGTATATCTTCCAAGCCTTATACATTTTCAGCCACATTCAACAGCAGATTCCGAACATTCAGTAAAAGATCCAGCAACAGATGCAGCAATAATAAAAGATTCACTTTTTCGACTTCATCCACCATTTTCACAGCCAAGTGAAGAAGATTATGATCAAATTTTTGCAGCCACGCATGCACAACTCTCATCCATTTTTGAAAGGCTAAGTTGAGGTATGATATTTTCTAACTTTTAACCATTTAATTCCTTGAAAAACTAGAATGATAATTTTTGGAAAAAAAAAATAAAAATTCCTTTCCTCATTTCACAAAATTGCCAAAACCATCAGTTGGGGGGGGGATATGTAGGAATTTACAGGGTAAGTTCCTCAAACAGAACACCAAAGGACACCGCTCACAAACAGATCACAGATCAATACATCAGCGTTGTTGACGTGGTTAAAACCCTCAAAGAGGGGAACAGTCCACGACCTGAGCCAACATGGCCACTTCAGGCAAATTATTAATAAAAGAATGAAAATTTACATAAGCTTCTCTCATGAACGATTACCCTACAAATGACCCTCCATGCTCTTTAAATAGAGATCATGGACCAATTAGGTGTCAAGCCACGAATTAAGTGTCGGTAATACTGAGGAGAAAATGAACTGTCAAATCACTACATATCATGACCGTCAGACTGTAAGTTACAAAAGTACATAGTAAAGAAACACACTTTGCCTTACTCTACACTAGACCAAGTTATACTTAACTATTTCCTATGTGTCGGAATATCCTAACATGATACATTTACATTCATACTTTGTCATCTTCATATCTTTCCATATTCATATATCACGTTCTAAAGCCCACATACTTTCAAAATATATTTACTATTACATCATCATGAGCATAAAAATGGCTTTGTAAAAAGTATTTAAAAGTTAATTGGATGCCAACATAATCATGGTTGTTACACAAGAACCAACCATGATGCATTCCAACAAAAATACTTCGCAATAAAAATCACATTATCAATATGCAAAGATTATACATTAAAATTGAATGTAACAAACAAAATATGGTTGAAACACAAGAACCAACCAAGTTGCAATTCATCAAAAACACTTTGCAAAAGTTAAGTAAATAATATCATGCAAAGTTTAAGCCAAAGCTCAAGTATCAAAAATAATGTAATAGATTGCATGAGGACATGCAATACCTTCAGTTTGGGGGTATGTTGGCCCTAAGACTTATCCTTAAAATACATCCACTTTCTCTACATTCACACATTTTCTCACCTCTATTCCACCACCATGTCATCACATTAGCTTCACTTTCATCATTAAATGGGTTATCATTGTGTTTTCGAAAATATTATTAATTCTTAGTATTTTTAAGAGAATTTGTGGTTAAACTTTAGGAAATAATACCCATATACTTATACCTAACAATTAGAATGAGTTTTTTGACATTTGTAGGTACAACGGAAGACTCTAAGGCACCCTTATGCGGCAGTCTATGTTCAAATTCAAATTTGAGGAGATCATGGACCTCATGGAGAAGATCATGGAGGATATGGTTATGTGTCACCATTGGTTGAGAGATATGTGGATTTGAAGAGGGAATGGTGGATCCACATTTATGAGTTTGTTATCATAACTTTTGTATAAATAGGAATGTTATCTCCTTCATTTGTAATCTTAATTTTTAGAATTTAGAAACTTAGTCCTACATTTGTAATTTTAGATTTTAAAATCATTGTGATAGAGAGTTTAGAACCTCTTGGAATGTAGAACTTGGAGCTTGTAATTGCAATTTGCAATTGATGATAGATAAAGTGGATTGGATTTTCTTCCACATTTGACTTCTTTCTAGGAGTGCTTGTGGAGCTATGGAGGGCCCCCATTGCCTCACTTGCATACTTGTTTTGGTATAGTAAAGCTTTCATTTATGTTTTTAATTTCATTAGTTTAAAGATCTTGATGCTGGAAATATAAATGAATAGTCTCTTGTAAGAGAGTTTTAATATTTCCTGTAATCAATTTGAATTATGTTTAAATGCCTTCATTTCTTAGTTTATTGATTAAGATGGTTATAAATATTAATGAATAGTCTCCTGTGAGTGAGCTTCAATATTTCTTACACTTGTCATAATGTCTTTTCATTTTTAGATTTCATTTTGTTAAATGACTAAATAGGTGTTGGAGATCCCAATGAAAAACCTCCTGTAAGGGAGCTTTGGCATTTATTCACCTAGCTTAGTTTAGTTTGTCTCTAAGTCCATATATATTGGATGATCCTCGAATTTTACTTACCCGGATTGATAGTAAATGAAACTCTAATTTGCATCCACATTTTAAACCCAACATTGGCCAAGAGCCTAATTTGTGAAACCAACATAATGGACAACTTCCAACTATGTAGTGAAATGCTTCAACAATAATGAGGTTAATGAATATCAATGGCCAAAGGCCAGATCAGACTGACTATGTGCAACGGTTGAGCAACCAAAAGATCGAACAACTCTAATACCAATGTAATGAACAAAGTTTGTATACTTCAACGATATACTCTGATACCAATGTAACAAACAAAGTTTGTATACTCAGAGGAATGCTATGATACCAATGTTACGAACAAATTTTGTACTTTGTGTTGACACCTAATCTTTCGGATTAGGAATTCTATGTAAATATTGTAAATAGCAAAATAAAAGAAGCTAGAAGATGGAGAGAAATTAGGATATGAAACCCAATAGTCTCCCTCTCCTTGTATATAGTCATATTCTATATTAATGCAAATGCAACAATCACATTCGTGGAGTTACTCTTGGCCCAACATGGTATCAAAGCTAGCTCCTCAATTTTTGGCATCCATTTTTTCCCCTGTAACTACCTTCTGCCATTTTTTTTGCAGTCTGTCATATTTGTTGATTCTTGCCATCCTCTGTCCCTATGCGCTTGATGCATTGAATAATCTGTTGTGTTGATGCATTGAATTGTGTATATTGTCACGAAACTCGTGACCTGTTCTGATTTGTTTTGAGAAGGGTTGTGTTCAATTGAAGTGATATGTATGGTGCAATGAGCAAGGATGTCATGTATGTGGTGTTGAGCGGTGAACTTTGTGGTTTATTCTCTGCACGCTAAATATTTGCATTGAGTACTAAATAAAAGAGGCAATGTGATTGCATGTATTTCGGTGCATTGCTAGAGGTGTATATATATTTTGCATGTGTATGCGTTGAATATGTTGGTGTTGTCTCACTCTGGTGACTACAGTGGCTAGAAACATGTGTGGTGAGCATGGAACCATAGTTTGAATGCTGTTAGGTGTTGTTGCATACACTGTATATGGAGGTCCCAACCAAATTTGAGGTATGCTGACTTTATGAAGGAAGTGTTGAGTATGTTAGAACGATGGTATATTCGATTTGCGTTGAAATTATTTGAAGACCGTGTATAAAATCGAGGCTGATGCATGCGTTGAATGTTTTTTATTTGGTGCATTCAAGTTTTTGAGGTTAGAAAAGCATCGGATCACTCACTTGTCATGACAGGATAGAAGAAGAAAGACTTCTAAAGTTGAAAGGAACCTTTGCTCATGCACATAACTTTTCATACAGTTCTCATTACGTTGAAGGTACATTTCCATCAAGTCTTTTATGACATGCTAGATTTGGACACTTGAACTATGACAACCTCCATTTGTTAAAGAAAAATGGTGTTACTGGTTTGCCTACAATTCATAGGACACTTAAGCAATGCGATGCTTGTATCTTAAGAAAGCACAACAAACAATTTTTTCATGATTCTCATTCCAGAGCACATAGAAAACTTGAACTCATTCATTTTGATTTTTGTGGCCCAATGCCCGTTCCTTCTGCAAATGGTAATAAATATATGATGACATTTATTGATGACTACACCAGAATGTCTTGGGTTTATTTATTGAAGAACAAATTTGAGGTTTTTGAAACATACAATAACTTTCATTCATGGATTGAAAATGATGCACAATCTCGTATTAGATCTATTCGTACTGATAATGGAAAATAATATACATCAAATGAATTTGAAAAATATCTTCGCCAACATGGGACCAAACATCAAACAACTGTGCCTTATAATCCCTAATAGAGCATAGTAGCTGAAAGAATGAACATAACAATATTAAATATGGTACGTTCCATGATGTTTTTCAAGAATGTTAAACTGATGTTTTGGGCTGATGCAATTCCATGTGCCGTGTATATAAAGAATAGGTGTTCATCTAATGCTATATAAAAAAGACTCCCTATGAAATGTGGTATGGCCACATTCCTTTGGTGATACATCTCGGGGTTTTTTGTTCCACTTGTTATGCCTTGATACCTAAGGGAAAAAGAATCAAACTTGATGCAAGGAGTCACAAATGTATCTTCTTGGGGTACTCAAATACCTCCAAAACATACTGTCTCTATGATGATTTTAATAAGAAGTTTATAATATCTAGAGATGTGATGTTTCTTGAAACTTCCAAGATTGACAATCTTGTTGAGTGACATCTTGATCGATTGGATACATTCAGACATGCAAAGTCTTTTCAAGAGTTTGATAATGAGATTCCAAATCTTGAAGGGGGGATCCGTATACTAGATCAATCTGTGGAATCTTCTTCTGAAGCACTCTCTCCCCCACATGAAACTCCAACCACTGATCAATATGACACTTTGAGTGATGTGATTGACATAATTAGGAGACTCAATCTTGATTCAACCCCATCTCAGTCAACTGAGCTACCTAGGCCATCTTAGAAAGGTCCTCCAAAATGGATGACAAAGGCACTTGAAAGTGTTCGTCTTGATGAGGTTGGAAAAACAAGAACAAGAAGCTCTGTTAGACAAAATGGAGATGATGTAGATGATCTTGACTCACCTGTTTATATGAATGTTTCTTATTATTGTGAATTGAATTTGTCTATAGTTTTGAACCAATTTCCTTCAGATTAAGGGGGGGAATGTTAACATCAAATCAATCGGATTAGGAATTCTATGTAAATATTGTAAATAACAAATTAAAAGAAGTTGGAACATGAAGAGACATTGGGAGATGAAACCCAATAGTCTCCTTCTCCTTGTATATAGTCGTATTCTATCTTAATGCAAACACAACAATCACATTCGTGGAGTTTCTCCTGGCCTGACACTTTGCAATAATCTTTAGAAAACTTGGTACACGAAGACATCCATTTAGGATGAGAAATATATATATTGAATATTGTATAAAATAGTTGATATGAGATTATTACAAATGAGGGTGAGGGTGTGCTTATATACCTAGGCATGTACCCCTTCACAAATGGTCATGCCATTAGATACATGCCTCTTCAATACTAATTATTTGTTAATTAATCATTATATATATATATATATATATAAACCAAACCTTGTAGAATGGCCATGACAAAAGCCCTTGCAAGGAAACATAGACGTCGAGCGAAGGAGGCACCTAAAATGAATGAGACAAGTTAAGATAATGCAACTAGACAATAACCCGAGTAACAATAAAGCCAAATTCCAGGTACGAAAAGAAACCAAATGAAAAAGGCTCAAGCAAACCACGCACAAGTAAACTAGGTCACCAAACCACGAACACAACAAGAGCACCCACACAAAAATGAATCTAACATTGCAGTAGGAGAAGAAACCCTAACCTCACTGAAGAAGGGAGGTAAGAACCAAAGGTTCAGAGTGGCTACGGTTCAGCCACCTAACCCTCCACTCCCTTAAACCCCCCCTCCCCACCATCTTCGATCAAACATTATTAAATTTGTGAGCTCTTAAGATTTACTATATTAAACTTAGGGTTTATAATATTAATATTAGAGTTTATAATCCTAGGGTTTAATATATTAAACTTAGGGTTTATATTCTTTTTCGTTTGTTTGTCAAGTTGTCCGTATTCCTCTAGGCTTGACCTGTGGCTTGAGAAACCGTGACCCAGGGGCATTTAAGCCATAAAAGTGTCTCGGGGATTACACCTGGCTTGGGCCACACCAACCCTAAGTTGATTGGATTTTAGTATGTCTCCTCCCCCTAGCACGGGTACAACAACCTCCATGAGGTTTGATCCTAGGCCTCCTTGCTAACGAGGCCCATCCTCAATTGGTTGTGCTAGTGGGAATTGACTCAGGGTTCATAATCTTAGTGTTTATAATCCTAGAGTTTAATATATTGCACTTAGGGTTTATAATCCTAGGATTTAATATTTAAATATTAGGGTTTATAATCCTAAGGTTTAATATATAATCTTAAGGTTTATAATCTTAGGGTTTATAATATTAATCTTAGGGTTTATAATATTAATCATGTTCTTTATAATATTGAGTTTCATAATTTTGGGGTTTAAAATTCTAGATTTTAACATATTAATTTTAGAGTTTATAATCTCAGGATTTATAATATTAATCTTAGGGTTTATAATATTGGGTTTTATAATGTTAGGGTTTATAATATTTGGTTTAATATTACGATTTAATATTGTGACATTGGAATGGTACATAAATCTTTCCAACGTTGCATCGTGACATTTTCTCAGTGTGACAATCAATTTGACAATCATTGTTGCAATCCTACATTAGATTGCAATTTATTCAATATTGCATTGCAACATTATAAAATTGGGTTTAATATTGAGTTTATAATATTAATCATAGGGTTTATAATCCTGGGGTTTAATATATTGATCTCAGGGTTTATAATATTAATCTTAGAGTTTATAATATTTGGTTTTATAATGTTAAGTTTTATAATATTGTGACATTGGAATGGTATAGAAATCTATCGAACGTCACATTGTGACACACATTGTCTAAATGCGATAATCAATCTGAATATCATTATCGCAATGTGACATTACATTGCAATTTATTCAATGTCACATTACGACATCACCAAATTGGGGTTTATTTTATTAAGGTTTAATATATGGTTTACAATATTAATCTTAACACATATAATCCTAGGGTTTAATATATTAAATTTAGGGCTTAATATAATAATATCATGGTTTATAAAATTAATCTTATGGTTTATAATATTAATCCTTGGACCCTATAGGGGTAACTCAATTAGTGATCATCGTGATATGAAATATGATGTAAATGATGAGATTCAATGTTCAAATCCCCCTTAGGTCAAGTCAATAAATTTTAGCCCTAAGGGTTAGCTCAATCGATCGAGTTCCTATTGCTAAAGCACCTAGCCAATGAGAGGTCATGGGTCAATTATCCTCGACGACCTTGGGGTTAGGATTTGTTAGTATGACCGACATGATGTAATCCATTTGGGTTGATCTGCCCATATTTTCCTTGGAAAAAAAATATATTAATCCTTAGGTTTATAATCCTAGGGTTTAATATATTAAACTTAAGACTTATAATCTTAGAGTTTATAATATTAATCTTAGGCTTTATAATACTAATATATTAATCTTAGGGTTTATAATACTTGGTTTAAAATTGTGATGTTGGAATGGTACATAAATCTATCCAATGTCGCATTGTGACAAACATTGTCTCAACGCAACAATCAGTCTGACAATCATTGACGCAATGTTACATTACGTTGCAATTTATTGACCATCACATTGCGACATTACAAAATCGAGGTTTAACATTGGGTTTATAATATTAGAGTTTGATACTAGGATTTTCAATAGTAATCTTAGGGTTTATAATGATGATGATTAACTATTGGCATTATGACACAGGTTTGGCGCTATGACACAGGTGTTGTCCTTGATGACAACTCTCACAGATGACAGATCACAGTTCAGGCTCACAAAATGAAGAAAGAAAGGTATACGCAGGTTCCCATTGACCAAGCCGCATGTACATGCGGGTTCGAAGACCAAAATGCGCGTATGAGCATACACACGCACTTTCATGAAAGGAAAAGGCGCGTACATGTTGAAAACTTGGTTTCAGTCCATGGTATTTGGTCCATGGTATTTGATCCATGGTATTGGTCCAAGGTATCTTGTCTGACATGTTGACCTCAGGTATTTGGTCCAAGGTATTGGTTCTAAGTGGTTTTGGACCATGGTATTGAGTAAGGCCTAAGACGATAAAAGGAGGAGAAGATCATTAGGCAAAGGCACTCATGAATTGAATATCTAATGAAGAGCAAGATCTATAATACTGGTCATTGGTTTATGGTGCATAGCTGGATCTGAATCAAGGAGGAACCTGAGCGCTTGAAGAAGGATAAGTTCTATTGATGGGTCAAGATCTTAAGGCTTGTAGAGAAGTATCTTTGTGTGGTTTTGATCTTTTATATGAATAATTGGCGCATGTCGTAATCTGTAAATTTGATGATCTGGCTATAACTGATGTCTGAATAGTGAAAAGGTTAAATAATCTTTTACAGATTTGTATGCAAGTTCAGCATGGCAAAGGCACGTATACACGCTGGTTCGACATTTCAAAACTGTGTATGCATGTAGGTTGGACACATTGAAGTAGCGTACACCTCATAAAATATGTTTTAGCTACTTTTGTTTACTGTTGTAGTGTTCTAGGTTCTGGATTGAGTTCTGGTTACTGTTACTGTATTCTGGTTACAACATTCAGAAAAGTGATTGTTTGATTCAGTTTTGGTTGGTACAAAGGAGATTGGTTGATGCAGATATATTTGATGTTTGATTGATGTTATTAATGGATCCAGTCTGAAAATTTATGAAACGTGGTCCCTGGAAGAAAAGAGAAGGTTGTAGCCTTCTTTAGGTCAGCACCTACGTACTAGTAAACACATCAGCTAGTACAAGAGCTAAGGGGGTTGTAGCTCCCTTCTAGGAAAAGCTAGAGAACGAGAGAAGGTTGTAGCCTTCTGCAGGTAGAAGCCTGCATACCGGTATAAGACTGCACCAGTACAAAATTTGTAAAAATAAGTTTCTCATCAAAGAAAGATAGAGACGATTGCAACAGGTGGTTTTCATCCACATTGGGTTTCCATCTTATATCTTGTGTTCATGTGTGTGATTACCTATTCTGTTTACTACACCTAGTTACTGTTTATATGGTTCTGATACACAGATTAAATATCGACTAACTAAATTATAAGTTTGCAAGGTATATGCTTGTTGCTCTAAACACAGTTGCGTATATACGCAAGTTGCATTAACAGAAGTAGCGTATATAAATATGTTTATGGAAATGAAATATTGTTAACTTGCTAATACTGATTCACCCCCCCTCTTAGTATTATTTCCAACAATTGGGATCAGAGCAGGTCCTTCAAAGGAAGCTTGATTGCTTGAAGGAAGATCATCATCATGGGCAGCTACGAAAGAGCAGGATCCATTAGACCACCAATCTTTGATGGGAGCAACTTCGTCTATTGGAAGGTAAGAACCACAACCTATCTTCAATCTCTTGGAACATATGTTTGGGAAATCATGGAAGGAGGATATACATTTCCATCAACAATTCCTACAGATACGGCAGGTAAAAAGCAATATGAAACAAATGCCAAGGCCTGTCAAACACTATGGGGAGTCTGTCACAATCAGAATTTGTCAAGGTTATGTAGCTCAAAACCGCTAAAGAAATATGGGGACAAAGATCGTTCTAAGCTATGAACGAGACAATCAGGTAAAACGTGCAAAACTACATCCTTCATAATTCAATATGAAACTCTCAAAAATGCACAATGATGAAAGTATAGCTCATTACTTCCTACGTATAGATGAGATTGTTAATCGCATGAAAAACTTGGGTGAAGAGATAAAAGAAGTTACTTTAGTTGAAAAGGTTTTAAGATCCTTGTCATCTAAGTTTGAATCAAAAGTTTCTGCCATAGAAGAAAAGCAGGATCTTCAGAGTATGACTATGACACAGCTGCACGGAATCCTAACTGCTATTGAAATGAGAAAAGGAGGTCCATCAGATATGAGAGAAGCAACATTCAAGGCTTCAGGAAGAGAAGAGCTCAATGAATTGGGACACATTTCAGAAGGAGAGGAAGAATCAAACTTTGTCAAGAACCTTCAACGGGGTTTTGGAAGATTTAGAGGTAAACTACCTTTCAAATGCTTTGCTTGTGGAAGAGTTGGTCATTATGCAGCCAAATGTCCTCATAAAGATAAGCTTGATAAAGGTAAGGAACCAGCAAAATGGAATAGAAAACAAAATGTAAGTAAGAAGAGCTACTATATGCATGAAGATAGCGATGG
Organism: Pinus taeda; assembly: GCA_000404065.3. Lineage (NCBI taxonomy): Eukaryota > Viridiplantae > Streptophyta > Pinopsida > Pinales > Pinaceae > Pinus > Pinus taeda. Next base: position 47,347 of record APFE030314971.1, read on the forward strand.
TTTATCAAATAGTGATGAAGATGAACATGGTAATGACTATAGACTTTTGACATTCCAACTTGCTGAAAGGGAAAAACATAATGAAAAATTAGAATGTGAAATTGTGGGTCTAAGAAAAGATATTGAAAAAACAAAAGCTCTCAATCTCATGTTTGCTGAAGGATCAGAAACTTTAGATGAAATTATCAAAGTGCAGCATTCTCCTCTGATAAAGACAGGTCTTGGATATACTGAAGAAGCATCTCAAGCACAGAAGCCATCAACCTCCAAAAGCTATCTTGATGCAACAAGGATAAGTGAACAGGTTGACAATCGTCAGCAAAAGCATAAAGCAGATCACCAGGTAAATCGGGTTCAATCTACTTCAAGGATGAACAAAAGCTATAACCAACCACAGGTAAATCATTCTCAATTTGCTTCAAGAATGAATGTTAATGGAAACTACAATCATTATGTCAGTAGATTCGATAATCGTAGTAATTTCTTTAATGGCCAATGTTTTTCCTGTCATAACTTTGGACACAAATCTGCTCAATGTGTTACTTACAAGACCATCATGACTAGAGAAGCACGAAATCAAAGGAATGTGACTGGGATCGTGAAAAGGACCTATAATAACTTTTCTGCTCTTGAAAATGAAATAGAATGCTCTATCTGTAACAACTTCAATCATGAAGATTTTGAATGCAGGAGTAAATTTCAGCAAACATCTCAGAAGGAGCAAGCTTCATTGGGTTCCAAAACATGGAGAAAGAAAGAAATGCAAACAGAAATATGTGGTATAGCCTTGTATGCAGAAGGACAAGAAAATCAATGGTACATTGACAGTGGATGCTCGAAACACATGACAGGGGATAAAGAAAAAATTCAGTCATATAATGCCTTAGAAAAAGAAAATAAGGTCTCATTTGGTAATGACACTCCTGCAACCATAAAAGGTAAAGGCTTTGTCCTCTTAAAAGAAAAGGTTAAAGTTGGGAAAGTTATGTATGTTGATGGTATAAAGCATAATCTATTGAGTGTCAGTCAAATGTGTGATCAAGGAAATGAGGTAGTATTTTGATCAAATGGATGTGTTGTTCGTGAGCTTGATACAGGGGAAACAGTGATCAAAGGTATAATAACTCCAAACAACTTGTACATACTCAAGGGGGGACAACAACAATGCTACCTAAGAAAAACGATGAACATTGGCTATAGCATAGAAGATTGGGGCATCTAAGTTTCTCTCAAATAAGAAAAGCATGCAGATACTGGGTTGTTCGTGATCTTCCTGATATCAACATTCCAGAGAATACAATATGCAAATCATGTCAATTTGGTAAGCAAACCAGAGCACATTTCCCTGCGAAGGAAGAATCAGCTAGTAAGCCTCTTGAACTTGTTCACAATGATTTATGTTGTCCATCTAGGAAAAAGTCACCTCGTGGAGAAGAATACTTTATATTGTTCATTGACGACTTTTCCAGAATGTGTTGGATAGGACTTCTAAAGCATAAAGATGAAGCATTTGAAAAGTTCAAAGCCTTTAAAGCTTTGGTTGAAAATGAATCAGATCACAACATCAAATGCCTTAGGTCTGATTGAGGAGGGGAATTTACCTCGGATGAATTCTTCAACTGCTGTGAAGAACATGGAATAAGAAGGGAATTCTCTACCACAATAACTCCTCAGCAAAATGGAGTGGTAGAAAGGATGGACAGAACTGTTCAACAAATGGCTCGTGCTATGCTCGATGAGTCTGGAACTCCTTCAACCTTCTGGGGTGAAGCTACATTTGTTGCCGTCACTATTCTCAACAAAACAAATGTCCGGGTAAACAACACTCAAACTCCACATGAACTTTGGTATGGTAAGACTCCTACTGTAAAATACTTCAAAGTTTTTGGAAGCAAATGTTACATCAAAAGGACTGAAGAAAAACTTGGCAAGTTTGAACCTAGAGCAGATGAAGGCATTCTCCTTGGTTACTCTTCCCGAAGTAAAGGATATAAGTGTTATAATAAAAGACTTGGGAAAATTGTTGAAAGTACTGATGGTGTGGTTGATGAAGCAGGCAAAAATCGAAAGTAGGTAAAAACCGAAGATTATGAAGAAGATGAGGACTATCCTTCCACATAAAACCAGACTAATTATGAAGAAGAAACCAATGAGGCACCAGAAGAACAGATAAGGGTAGAAGAAAAGATTCCATCCAGGTATGTTCAGAAGAATCATCCAGAGACTCAAATTTTGGGGTAGAAAGAGGCAAGTGTGCAGACAAGAAGAACTATTACAGAAGCTTCAAGCTATCTAGCATTGCTTTCCTCAGTCGAACTGCAAAATGTAAATGAAGCATGCAAAGATCAATGTTGGGTCAAGGCCATGAATGAAGAACTTGAGCAGATTGAAAAGAATAATACTTGGGAATTGGTTCCTAGACCTAATGATGAGAATGTCATAGGAACCAAATAGATATTCAGAAACAAGTTGAATGAAAATGGAGAAGTTATTAGAAACAAGGCTAGACTTGTTTGTAAAGGGTATGCTCAACAAGAAGGTATAGACTTTGAATAAACTTTTGCACTTGTTGCTAGACTTGAAGCCATAAGAATGTTCCTTGCTCTTTCTAGCTTTTAGAAGTTCAAAGTATATCAAATGGATGTGAAATCTGCCTTTCTTAATGGAGACCTAGAAGAAGAAGTATATATTGAGCAACCAGACGGATTCATCCTTGGAAATGATCCAAAACTTGTATGCAGACTCAGAAAGGCTCTCTATGGTCTAAAACAAGCTCCAAGGGCCTGGTATTATCGTCTTGACAGATACCTTCATCAACAAGGTTTTTCAAAAGAATCAACTGATAGTAATCTATATATAAAAATTGACAATGATAAATTGCTAATACTTGTTGTGTATGTTGATGATATCATTTTTGGCAACAATGAAGAATCCATGAGTTAAAACTTTGCTTTGGTAATGCAGAAAGAATTTGAAATGTCCCTGCTTGGTGAGCTCACATATTTTCTTGGTTTACAAGTTCAAAAAAATAAATATGGTATTTTTCTATCACAAACCAAGTACCTCAAGCAGATCTTGAAGAAATATGGCATGGAAGATTCTAAACCAGTATGTACCCCTATGGTAACAGGATGCAACCTCAACTCAAATGATGAATCAACAGCAGTACATCAACCAACCTACAGATCCATGATTGGTAGTCTGCTTTATCTAACAGGTACTCGACCAGACATCATGCATGCAGTGGGAATAGTTGGAAGATTCCAAGCAAATCCAAAGGAATCACACCTTCAGGTAGTCAAACGGATTTTCAAATATCTTCAAGGAATAAAAAACTTTGGTTTATGGTATCCTAGAGATACAGATCTTACACTTCATGCATATATCGATGCAGATTGGGCAGGAAGCGTGGATGATAGAAAAAGCACTAGTGGTGGTGCATTCTATATGGGTTCCAAATTAGTGTCTTGGTTCACCAAGAAACAAAGTTCAATTGGATTATCTACAGATGAAGTAGAATATGTGGCTGCTGCATCTTGTTGCACACAACTCCTTTGGATGATGCAAACATTACAAGACATTCAGATCACATGTACTCCACCCATCTCCATTCTATGTGATAATACAAGTGTAATTAATATTTCAAAGAATCTAGTCATACATTCCAAGACCAAGCACATACCTATCAAATATCATTTTCTCCGGGAACAAGTGCTTGAACAAAAGGTCAAATTGGAGTATGTTCCCTCCAAGGAACAGGTTGCTGATATATTCACCCAACCACTGCCTAGAGTGACATTTGAATACCTCAGATAGAAGCGGCGAGTAGTTGATGCATCATCTTGCCGTTGACAATTATCTGTTTTAGATAACAGTGGTTATACGCGAGTTTCATGAAGCGTATCCGCGTTCATACACTGGTTGCTGTGGATACAACCATGTATATGTTGGTTTGAAGAATATCAGTGGGCCAGACTCAAGATGAAAAGAGTCTGATATGGGTCTGACAATGATCATCTGGCACAGGTTCAGGGGGAGCATATACTTCTAATAATGCATTGTTGGCATTATCTTAGAAGATTTTGGTACAATTTCACAATTGTTTTTTATTCAGGTGGAACAGGTGCAGAGGAAGATCATGGTTGCTAGTCTAGATGGTGATTGACAGATGCTGCTGATGATAGTTGTTGATGACTATCATAGTCTTGTTTTAGATATTTTGTCTGTATGTTATGTATATATTTTATTATCAAGGTCATGTAACGACCTATTTTGTTTCCCTACTATGCTTGGGATGGATGATGTAATGTTCTTGTTTTATCATGTATAAACTTTTGGTGTATCCTCACTTGGTTGGGTGGATGATTCAATCTTGGTATATCCCCACTTGGTTGGGAGATGGATGTATGTATGAGCCTTTGGTGATAAGAAGGTCATTTATGATGTATAGAGTCATGTTCTTCTTGTAGAACATATTTTTGCAGACCTTGCTTATAGTCAGGGGGAGCATGAACAACACACTTCAGCATATCGGAGAATTCAACATTTACTCAGGGGGAGCATAACCCTTTGCCCTTGATGACAAAGGGGGAGAGTGACTTGGGGTTTCCATCAAGTCCAAAGTGGGAGATTGTTGGCATTATGACACAGATTTGGCGCTATGACACATGTGTTGTCCTTGATGGAAACTCTCACAGATGAAAGATCACAACTCAGGCTCATAGAATGAAGAAAGAAAGGTATACGCATGTTCCCATTGACCAAGCCGCGTGTATACATGGGTTCGAAGACCAAAATGCGCATATTAGCGTACACACGCACTTTCATGAAAGGAAAGGCGCATGCATGTTGAAACTTGGTTTCGGTCCGTGGTATTTGGTCCATGGTATTGTGATCCATGGTATTGATCCAAGATATCTTGTCCGACATGTTGACCCCAGGTATTTGGTCCAAGGTATTGGTTCTAAGTGGTTTTGGACCATGGTATTGAGTAAGGCCTAAGACTATAAAATGAGGAGAAGATCGTTAAGCAAAGGCACTCATGAATTGAATATCTAATGAAGAGCAAAATCTAGAATACTGGTCATTGGGTTATGTTGCATGGTTGGATTTGAATCAAGGAGGAACCTAAGCGCTTGAAGAAGGATAAGTTCTATTGATGGGTCAAGATCTTAAGGCTTGAAGAGAAGTATCTTTGTGTGGTTTTGACCTTTTATCTGAATAATTGGTGCATGTCATAATCTGTAAATCTAATGATATGGGTATAACTGATGTCTGAATAGTGAAAAGTTTAAATCATCTTTTACAGATTTGTACGCAGGTTCATTATAGCAAAGGCACGTCTACACGTTGGTTCGGCATTTCAAAACTGCGTATACGCAGGTCCGCCTTGAGAAAAGTGCGTATGCACGCAGGTTCGACACATTGAAGTAGCGTACACCTCATAAAATATGTTTTAGCTACTTCTGTTTACTGTTGCAGTGTTCTAGGTTCTGGATTGAGTTCTGGTTACTGTTACTGTATTCTGGTTATAACATTCAGAAAAGTGATTGTTTGATTTAGTTTTGGTTGGTATAAAGGAGATTGCTTGATGCAGATATATTTGATGTTTGATTGATGTTATTGATGGATCCAGTCTAAAAATTTATGAAATGTGGTCCCTGGAAGAAAGGAGAAGGTTGTAGCCTTCTGTAGGTCAGCACCTACGTACTAGTAAAAACATCAACTAGTACAAGAGCTAAGGGGGTAGTAACTCCCTTCCAGGAAAAGCTGGAGAACGAGATAAGGTTGTAGCCTTCTGTAAGTAGAAGCTTGCGTACTGGTATAAGACTGCACCAGTACAAAATTTGTAAGAAGAAGTTTCTCATTAAAGAAAGAGACGATTGCAGTAAGTGGTTTTCACCCACATTGGGTTTCCACCTTATATCTTGTGTTCATGTGTGTGATTGCATGTTCTGTTTACTGCACCTGGTTACTGTTTATATGGTTCTGATACACAGATTAAAGATCAACTAACTAAATTATAAGTTTGCAAGGTATACGCTTGTTGCTCTAAACACAATTGCATATACACGCAAGTTGCATTAACAGAAGTAGCGTATATAAATCTGTTTATGGAAATGAAATATTGTTAACTTGCTAATATTGATTCACCACCCCCCCCCCCCCCCTCTCAGTATTATTTCCAACATTAACGTCCACTAAGATGAATGCGGTCTATCATACCTTAAGAAGGAGAATCTAATTATAATTATTTAGAATCTTATTTCTTTGCTAAAAAAGAAGGGAAAGAAGAGCACCAAAATCACTATAGTTGGGTTGACTTAGTAAGTCAAGAAGCTTGGAAGTGTGGCAGATGTTAGAGAAACGAGAGCAAATGTGAGTAAGGGTCAGACAATCTAAAAGAAAGTGCTTTTCATCCTCCACTTTTTTAGTATCACAAAACTGACAAATTATATCATCCCAGGTAGTCTTGGGAGTAGACCACCGCCTGGTTTCACTCCGCAGTTCATGCAAGTTAGTTTTAAATCGTTTTCTTCGAGCTAGTAAAATATAAAGATAATTCTGGTTCTCAAGGGTGGGGTTGATCACCTCCTTGTAATATCTTAACATCCTTTTACCCTCCAACTCTTTATCATCCCATAACTTATCCTTAAATTTGGAGGTGATAGTATCTTTGACACTATCCTTGCTTCCCAGGATGATCTCCTCATTTATCCCCTAGTGGTTGAGCCAAGGCTGGGCATCCTTATGCCACCCATGCTTAAGGTGAAGGTGGGAGTTTTTACTAAAGTTAGAAGCAATTTTAGGAAGCCTCTTGGGTTCCATGTTGGAAAGCTTCTTCTTATACATTAGATATTTAAACATAGCCCTGCTTTCAATAGGGGAAAGGCCAACTTTGATAAGGAGAATAAGATACGAGGTAATTCCCTTAATCTTAGGGTATTTAATATTAATCCTAGGGTTTATAATATTATTCCTAGAGTTTAATATTAATCCTAGGGTTTATAATCCTAGGATTTAATATAATAATCTTAGGGTTTATAATATTAGTTTTTATAATGTTAGTGCTTATAATATTAGGGTTTAAAATTATGATGTTAAAATGGTACAAAAATCTATCCAACGTCACATTGTGACAAACATTATCTCAATGTGACAATCAATTTGACAATCATTGTTCCAATGTTAAATGACATTGCACTTTACTTAACATTACATTGCGACATTACAAAATTGGGCTTTAATATTAGGGTTTGTAATATTAGGGTTTAATATTGAGTTTATAATATTAGGGTTTTTAATATTGCCTTTAATATTATGGGTTTAATATTGGGTTTATAATATTGTGTTTAATATTAGGTTTTAATATTATGATTCAACTTAACTACCCAACTTAGAATGAAACCACTCTCCTTTGTTGATGTTGAACGCGTGACATAGCCTGGGTTCACGCTGCTCATAGTCGCCTACCAGCGGCCCTCTGTTGCATCAATGGAGTAAGGGGACTCTCTAGAAGATGGAGATCCATCATTAGACCACCAACATGAGCATGAAGATACAACAAATGAGTTTTCATCCCTCATATCTGTTATGGGACCTCCAAAAAAGGTCATCATTAACCAAGTTTGTAAAGAAATTGGATGACATTCCTGAGATATCCCTCCCACTGACTCTCCCTCGACAAGCAACGCTCTCCCTTGCAGAAGGTCGTTTGGTTGGCTAGTTCACAGGTTTATGGCCATCACCTAAATCTGTTCAAAAATGGGTAGAAAGAAACTAGACATCATCAATTAATGGGAAAATCTCCATAAGGTTTTGTGGAAGAGGGTATTATACCTTCCATTTTGAAACCAAAGAAGATCATGATTTAATCTTCAGGAACGACCCATACTTCATGGACATGAGAGGGCTATATTTGAACCAACAGACCCATGATTTTGACCTTGAAATGGATGTACCAAGTGTTGTGCCAATATGGGTTAGACTACCACATCTTCCTCTTCATTGTTGGGGAGATGAATCAGTAAAAGCAATTGGGAATGCTGTGGGGAAATACATTGATAGATGTGAACCAAAGGAGAACATACATGCGTGCGCCAGGATCTGCGTAGAAGTGGATTTAGGGAAAGACCTCCCGGAAGCAATAAAGATCAAAGTCGACCAATAGATGCATATACAATAGCTGAAATACAAACAAATCCCATTCAAGTGAAAGGTATGTCATGAATACAGTCATTTTGCAAATAGATGTCCAAAAAATAAAGAAAATGAAAATGCAGAAGAACTGGAAAACAAATGGGAGCAAGTAAAGCGGAAGAAATCATCCAACAAACAGACTATTCCTTCCTCATCACAACCACAAGCATCCACTAAACCTTCCCCGTCCTCACCCAATGCTGAAATCCCCTCATCCCTCATAAACCCCATCCCCTTTGGTCCCTTGGAAGAGCCCTCAACTCCCCCCTCTCCCCGCTCCTCCCCTCATCCACCTAGCTCCCCTATCATGCCTTCAATCCCTATAAACCTCTACACTCCTCCTCCCCCATCAGTGGATCGAATATTAACTAGAAACCAATCCAAGGAGTCCCTCCAAACATTTGAACACCAAAAAAATCAGGAAGAAAATCCAACAAGGGGCCGAGAGATGAAGCGACAACTAAGGAGATGGCACCAGGTACGCATCAACCCATGGACTCATTCTTTGGGAAAAGCTATGGGAATAATGAGAAAAACCAAAACCAGCATAGAGAGAAAGGTCCCTTATCTCACCAAACAAACAAGTAATAGTTGTGGTCTCCTGAAATTATCGTGGACTAGGAACACCCTTCAAAGTGAATGCAACAAGAGATATTTTAGCGAAAGAAACCCTAGATATATTCATGCTCCAGGAGACCAAAACAAGCAGCCAATAATCAGAAATAGATTTAAAAAAAAAAAAAAAAAAAAAAAAAAAAAAAAAAAAAAAAAAAAAAAAAAAAAAAAAAAAAAAAAAAAAAAAAAAAAAAAAAAAACTAAACTATGAAGGGACAATAGTACAAGCCATAGGGGCCTCAGGAGGAATTTGTACACTATGGAAGAAAGGAAAATGGGAAATGATTTAGCAAAAAAAAAGAGCAACATTGGATCCGAACAAATTTAAAGGAAATAAACACCAAGGAACAATACAACTTTATCAACATATATGCCCCAAACCACTACAAGGAAAAAGAACAATGTTGGAGCATAGTGCAAGAAATTGTAAATGAAACACAAAATACAAAAGTGTTCTTGGGAGGGGAACTCAACTTGGTACTAAATATTGAGGAGAAATTTGGAGGATCCTACCATGCAGATCCATCCAAGGAGGCTCTTGAAACAATTATGGAACAAAACAAGTTATTTGATATCCCACCAAGCAATGGAAGTACACGTGGAATAACAAAAGGGTGAGAAAAAGCAATATAAAAGAGAGACTGGACCATATATTGGTTCAAGAAAACATCATCTCAATTTCTAATTCAGCAAGATAAAAAATTATCCACACCACGACATCTGATCACAAGCCAGTGGCAATCATTTTGGGCAAAATGGATAACCAAGGGCTTCTATATTTTAAATACTACCCAATATGGGACAACAATGAAGAATTCAGAAAAATAATTTCAGAAGTGTGGGCACAAAAGGTCACTGGTTCGCCTCACTTTGTGTGAGAAACCAAATTAAAAAATTTGAGAAAAGAAGTGAAAACTTGGGCAAGTGAAAACGAAAAGCAAAACAAAAAAAGAAGAGTCGAGCTGATTAAAAAAATGGACAGCTTACAAGAGGCAAAGGAAGATAAAGAGGAGGATAAACAAGACTATTTACAAGAAAAGGAACTTTTTTGGTAAATATACAGAGAAAATAGGAAAGAAGAAGAAATGAGATTAAAGTCAAGAAGTCTTTGGTTGAATGTAGGGGACAAAAACACAACATTTTTCCACAACTTCATGCAAATAATAAGAGCAAGAAACCAAATTGACAAAATCCAAGTGGATGGACAAGAAATTAAGGGAGCGGAGGAAATAAAAAAGCAACACATAAACACTTTAAAAACCTCTTGACGACAAATGAAGAAACAATAAACCATGATAATATCTTACATCACACCCCAAAAAAGATAAGAGATGGACAAAATGCAGAAATACCGTAAGAAATTTAAGAAGAAGAAGTAAAGGCAACAATATGGAGCCTCCACCCAGATAAGGCACTAGGCCCAGATGGATTCACAATAGCCTTTTATAGGAAGCACTGACAAACTATAAAAAAAGTATTTCTTAAGAATAGTAAGGAACGTCTTCAAAAAATAAAAATAGGAGGCAACACAAAATCTTCATATCTGGCGTTAATACCAAAGGAATCCAATCCCTCTACTTTCAGTAGATTCCGACCAATCTCTCTATGCAATTCTTCCTACAAGGTAGTAACAAAGATCATAGCAAATAGAATAAATAAAGTTCTTCCAAAAATAATATCGAAAAACCAAGGAGGCTTTGTCCCAAGCAAGCAGATCATCGATAATGCTATTGTCTCCAGGAAGCCATTCACTCAAGCATTCAGAGAAAAGAAAAAGGAATTATTATAAAATTGGACATGGCTAATTCTTTTGATTGAGTCAACCTACCATACCTCATGGCTATTCTAAAGAAATTCAGATTCTCCAAAGAAATTATAGAGGTCATCCAGGCATGCATTACGGACCCATGGATAGCGCCACTAATAAATGGAAGACCAAGTGACTTCTTTCAAAGCTCAAGAGGATTGAGACAGGGATGCCCACTATCTCCTTTCCTTTATATCATAATGGTAGATACTCTAAGTAGAGCACTAGAAAAAATTAGGAGAGAAAGAACCATAATGGGACTGCAAATCTCAAAAGGAATCAAAAGCATTAACCACTCTTTGTTTGTTGTTGATACTCTCTTGTTGGGAGGTGCCTCAAGCATAATTGCTCAAAGAGTTAAAAATGTCTTGGAAAACTTTTTGTAGGTCTCCAACGGTCTCTTAAACAACACTAAGTGTAGAATTTATGACTAGAATACCTCTCCCAGAACCATGCAAAGAATCTCACAGATTCTTGAGATCCCAATTCAAGAAAGATGGACCTACTTCTTTTATCTCAGACTGCCCATCTCAAAAGAGAATCTGAAAACAAAGCTATGGAATAAACAAATTGAAAAAATGAAAGAGAAAATCCAAAAGTGGGGAATGATGTGGCTGAACATGACAGGCAAGATAATTTTAATTAAAGCCTTACTCACGACGCTCCCAATATATCAATATGCTACAATTTTAGCACCGGCAAGTGCACACAAGCAAATGAAATTAATAGTAAGATGCTTCTTCTGGTAGGGAGGGAAGCAAGAGAATAAAAAGTTCAGTTTGGTAAAACAGAAGCAAATAACTTTGTCGTATGAAAAAGGAGGCTTACCTATAAGACTGCCTGACCTGATGAATGTTGCCTTAGGAATTAAATCATATGGAGAATGATAACAGGTAAGGAGAGTTGGAGGAAAAAATTTCTAGCTGCAAAATATATGAACCACCCAAGAACAAATTTACAAGCTGAAAACATTCCAATAATACCGTGTACGCAAGTCTGGAAGCTTGTAAAGAAAATGATACCATCAATAAGCAAACACATTGCTAAAATACCAGGCAACGGGAAAAATGTCTTGATATGGGAGGATAGAATAATGGGGAAGGAGCCACTAAACCTCCTCAAGAGCCATGAAGACATTCAAAATTGGATGAATGATAGAGGACTGAAAACTATACACTCCATCTCCAACTAGGAAAATCAAAATTGGAAAGAATGGCACATCTCAAGGATCCCCCCAAATCTGAAAGGTCAATGGGACAACCTTTGGTAGCACCTTAAAGGAGCAACACCAACAAGCATTGAGGAAGAAGACACCTTTGTATGGGACCGAAGTGGAGGAATCTACATAGTTAAGACCGATTACACATTACTACAAGAACAACAAAATCAACAAGACTGGGCACCATGGAAGTCAGTATGGAAAATTGAAAGCCTCCGTAAAATCAAAATCTTCATATGGACCCCGCTAAAAGGGAAAATTATCACTACTGAAAACCTAAAAAAAATAGTTTTTGCTGGTCCATCCAAGTGTTCGATGTGCCTAAAGGAAGAAGAGACTATTCATCATCTCTTTCTGGACTGCACGGTAACAAAAGAGTGCTGGAAACAACTATCAAGTCCTTTGGAAACCAATCTAAATTTCTCCAAATTTTTTTTGGATTTCTTTCTAGAATGGAAAAAGACATACCCCTACTCGACAAAGAAAAAGACATCGATTAAAAGGTTTTGGGACTGCCTCCCAACAGTTCTTTGCTGGCAAATTTGGCTCTTAAGGAACAAGAGCACCTTTAAATATCATGCACCAAAAATGGGGAGAATATTATAAAAAACATGGGGCCTCACATCTGAATTCCTAAATATGAATGGCACTACAACAATCGATAACGACCTCCTACAACAAGAAGAAAGGGATTGGATCAGTAAGGCAACAATAAAAAACAATGAGAATAAAAATATCAGGAACACACCTACAACTCAGAAATGGAAGATCAGATTAAACGAAGAAGAATTTACAACCTGGAAAGGAAATCAAAACATATTTTGCTTGTTCTTTGAGAGGGGCATCTAAAAATAACCCAGGGAAAGAAGGTGCTAGAGGAACTATAATCGACCCCTGGGGAAAACGTTGGTCTCTTATGAATGGGGATTGGGGGAAACTACAAATAACAAAGAAGAGACATACAATTTTCTATTGGGCTCGCGGATACTAAAAAAAAGAGCCATCAAAGACCCAATAATATTAGGGGACTCAACTATCATTATTGAAGTAATGGCCAGCAACATAAAACCCACAAATGTATCCATGGATAGGATCTTTAAACGAATAAGGAACAACCTGGATAATGCAGGCAAAGTCACATTTAAGCATATATTAAGAGAGCATGCTAATAAGGAAATTCTCATAATGGAAGGAGATATCAGAGAAAATGAGGATTTCTATCACAATTCAATCCCTTAGTTATATCAAATCAGTTATCATGATAAAAAACATATTCCTCAAAAAAAGCCAGAAGATCAACTAAAAGATCATTCAAAGGACAACTACAAATCAGTTCAGAGATATTTCAACAACCCACTCTACAAGGAAATCATGTGATTTACACCAAAAAATCCTGAGAGTATCCAATTCTGATTTCTGCCCAAAGACCAAGGAAGATAAGCATCTTGTTCACTGGCATGATGGCACGAATCGCTTTTTTCATGACAGCCATTCTCGTGGCCTCCCTTCTTTAAATCACAAGATCACCCCTTCATTACTCAAATACAACCCTGTCAAAGAGAAATCTGAAGTCTTTGTTTCACATCCCTCTCATTGACCTCATGAAACCTCTGCCTCATTCTCTTCTCATTTACTCAAAAATTATGAGTTTCTCCCTCATTAAATCTCATCCAACTAGCCATTACGAAGAGCCTTCCTCCTTAAGCATATACACTAGAGATACTTCACTGTGTGTAAAGGATCTAGAGAAGCGTTCATCATATTTTAGTCATCCCCATTGTTCTCCCTCTTCAAATCGCAAGATTTCCCCTCCCTCACTCAACTGCAATTTTGCTAATGAGAGCTTTGTAGCCTCTCTCTCCCATTTGTCTCATCGACTCCCCGGATCCTCAGTATTGCCTCCTAAAAATCAGAACTCCTCTCCCATCAATCCTCTTTCAGTCAACTATTTCGATCACACTGCATCTCTGTGTGATAAGGATTCTAAGGAAGAGCTCTCTTTAAATATCGAAGTTTTCAGGGCAACTCAAAACCAAGCCAACAATGCTTCTAAGACTAGCAGTGGGGAAGTATTACAACACTCATCACCAACACAAAGAGAGGGGAAAAATAAATCGAACAGCAGAAAACAGAGGAGTCATCATCATTTCAAGGGAAGCATAAAAAGACTAAGGCACAATACACACAGGAAATACAGGAAGCATCACAAAACCACAAAGAATCAAGCTACAAAAATGGAATTCAATTCGGTGGAGAAAGTTGCTCAGAATGACAGTTGCGCCACCTACAAAGCCAACCAATTCATGATAAGCAGACTCAAAGAAACAATACAAGATCTGATATTAGAGATGAAGATGGAGATCAGTTACCAAAAGAAGAACTTTGAAAATCAGAAAGCGGAAATCATTGCACTAAAAAACAAGTGTGTACATCTGGAAGAGGCTGTGGCATTCATAAGCAACTCCACTCTGAGCCAAGAAGGAGAAAACTCAGTGTATCAAGGCAAAAAGCAGAGATCCCATTAGGAGCACTTTGTAAACCAATATTAAGTAACTCCTAGTATTACAATAGACTTCAAGTAATATGTTATGTAAGTTTATTTTGTTATTAGGTCAATATGTAAGGCAATATGCCAGAACAGTGTTAGGCACTAAAAGAATTTTTGGATTCAAGCAATCAAGTATTAGGGACTGTGCTCCCATTCCCCTTCTAAAGCTTGACTCCAAGCTCTTTCGAATGTAACAGGAGCTCGCTCCTTTTTTCTTTTTTGGAAATACAAACTTAATCGATCTTATCAAAAAATATATATATTATGATTCAATGTTAATTGAAAATTAGTTACTTAGTTGAATACTTAACTTATCCTTATATTAAAACCACAATATTAAAACTCTATAATAAAACTCAATGCAAAAATCCAATACTAAATTCCTACATATAGTATAATTATATATTAATTAATATAAATGTTATAATATTGAATATAATATGATTCATTTATATTAAGTTATCTTAATATACATCAAATATATTAAAGTTTATAATCTTAGGATTTGTAATATTAATTTTAAGATTGGATGTATAAAATATTATATATATAATAATTATAATTATATTTATAATAATAATAATAAATAATTATATTTATAATAATAATAATATTATTATAAAATTTTAATTAATAATATAATTATTATAATTAGATAGTAATAATTATGATGTAATAATAATAATAATAAAAATATTACATTATATGATGACAACATATAATAATAATAATTATAATTGTATATTAAATTAATATCAATATTAATATTAAATTTTTATTATAGATGTTTTACTCATTAATGTGGTTAAAGTATGTTTATTAGTGTATATATTTATTAATGTGGTTATGCGAGGTATATCAACTATATTTATTAATGTGGTTGTGTTAATAAATATACATAAACATTTTTGTTTTTTTTTACAAGTGGGAAAACCTACCATAACTTAGTTGTCAAACTAACAATGAGGACAACTATCTATCGCTGCTAACCACAAATGCAAGTTGACTCATCGCCGTTAATCAAGGAAAACCACGCCACCTGGAATAAACTGCTGGTGGTCCATAAGAGGGCAGGGTTTCACTCTTCCCAGATGCCTCTGGGTCTTAGACTGTTAACCTATTTCCTTACATCCAAGAAAGACGAGTTCTTAACCAAACAGAAACAATTTTAAAACATACTCCCAATATATAAATAATTCTATAATAAAAAACAACTTCAATAATTATTTTTTCTTATTATTTAAAATCCGAAATAATAATATTTTACATAAATCGAAAAATTCATCTTTCAAAAATCTCAAAATTGATAATTATATAACGTTTTCAAATTGCAATGACAAGAAGTTGGAAAATAATTAACGAAAACACTTGTTAATCACTATTCCAATGACATAACAAATACTTAGATATAAACGTGACAACTTTTCTCATGGAGTTGAGTTGTCCTGAGCGTGTCACTAGGACATTATGGCGAACAAAGTTGCGGTAAACCAGTTATAAGATTTAGTTATGGAAGGAAATTGTGGATTTATTAGTCCCTGCCTTTCGGGCTGGCAGGGACTATAGTAATCGATTTGGGTCAATAGCATTAGTCTGACCCGATAACCAATAAACTTATTTGAACTTAAAACAAAGCTTCTTCGGATGCGATACAATATTTTATATTTTCCTTTGCTTTTAACCAATCAAAAGCATTTTCATCTTATTTGGCCTCAAAACGAGGTATGGAGGCTCAAAAGTTAGGAAACAATGGGCAGAAGTACAAGTAATTAGAGCAATTCGAACGCTTGATGAAGTAATGCTATGTTCGCCTTAGCATTAATCTCCAAACATTTAATGTTAAGAAAATGTATGGCGAACTTATGGCGTATGGCGTATTTTGTTTGAAGGTTGGCAGCTGTTGGCAGCTGTTGTGCATGAAGTGGTGTACGTGTCTGCCAAGAGTTATTTTAGGCACCGTCTTGTTCAGACTCCACTGCCATATATTCCAGAGATCCTTGTTCAGACTCCACTGGCGTATATTCCAGAGATTCAGCATCGTCTTCGGCCTCTTCAAGAGTTAGAGGAATGCAGCGAATTCATATGCTGGCAACGAACAGTAAGAAGCAGAAGTGGCCGACTGAGTCGTCTGCTTCAGTTTGATCGACAATAACTGTTGAGATTGATA
>APFE030314971.1:64534-79676 GCA_000404065.3 Pinus taeda
TTGTGTTTTTTCGCCTTGATACATAGATAAAATACTTCGAAATCTGTGAAATATATGAAGAGCCTGTTAGTCCTTGAAATTTTCGAGCGGAAACACAGATATGAAGATCTATCATTAAATTTGTTGAAATTTTGATGTGTGAAAGCCGAAAGACAGATTATTAATATGAAATCTGTAAATATTTGAATATTGAAAGCTTTGGATGATAAATCTCTAAATCTTTGAATATTGAAAGCGACTTGTTATTGACTGCTAATCAATAGCTGAGTATTCCTATCTCTCATTCATCTTATAATGAAATTAACATACTCGACTCAAGCAAATTGTTGACATGATTCTATAACTGAATATCTTACAGGAATTTATGATTAGAATGCAACCAATAAATATCACATAGCCAAAGGCTTAAGGTACACTTCTCAGCACTTCCCTATTTTTACTTCTTCACAGAGTAATGGTGTTTAATTTGATCCCTATTTTTACTTCTTCGCAGAGTAGTGGTGTTTAATTTGATTAAGAGATTTAGAATTTTTAAAGAAGAGCAAATACTATTTTCTATTTTCACATTTCTGGATTCATGGAGTTTAATTGTTTAAACTTTAAAATATTTTAGAATTTTTGAAAAAGGCAAAAACTATTCTAAATTTATAGCTAGCTGAATATATTAATAGTTATTGCAATTTGCTTTACTATTATTTGAAAAAAATGTGAACAAAAGATTTTTAAATTTCTAGCTAAAAAGGTAACGAAGAAGATTAGATCTAAAACAGGTGGATATAAACATATAAAATATAGTCGAATGAATAATCGTAGGTTTTAATGGGGTTGTTACTTGAATTTCAACGCTATTTCAGAAGAATCGTATGGATTCCTGGTAAACTGGTTCAACACGTTTCCTCAGTATAAATTTCGAAAGTTTTACATTGCAGGCGAAAGCTATGTAGGTATATAGTTTCCACTACCTAAGGCGACTGAACTTCTTTGCTTTGCTGGGTTCTCCGATTCTTAACAGGGGAAGGAAGATTGCAACGGGACAGGGAAGATTACTAGATTAGACTCTGAGTTTTTAGATTGTGGCAATGCTCAATGTTTGGGTTATTTTGATTTTCTGTGCTTTATTATTTTGCTTCTGGTCTTTATCTGTAATTTTATGTTATTTTAATGGTAGATTTATGAACATACTGCAGTGAATGAACTCAAAGAACAGAGAAAGATGCCTGACCTGAAGAATCAAGTTGGTTCGGTAAATCTTCGAAGAACTTGCCCATATCTGCCGATGAAATTATAATGCAAAGCTATATACCAGACTCCACTGCGCTTCCTCCTCTGCACCAGCTGAATCGATGGAGCCGCTCGAATCCTCTACATGGCCTCCAACAATTTGTCTGCTAAATCGAAACCCTCCTCCACATTTGACAGCGAGAGCCTCCCCTGCGGGATAGCTAGACTGCACCACGCTTCCTCCTCTGTACCAGTTGAATCGATGAAGCCGCTGAAAAAAAATGTGTCTATGCGGACTCTCTCTCCAGTGTTGGACAGAAACCTCCGATATGAATAATTTCCTTTATTCCTCCTCTTTTGTGTGGCATACAATAACAGTTTCAGAAAATGGGCACAAACAGAACTCTGTGCAGGGGATTGAAAATGTTGTCTCAGCTCAATAGTCTGAACCCCTCAACGTGCTGGATGAACCCAGATGAATAGTGAATGGACTTCCGATGCCTGGTTCGATTTGCAAATGAGACAGATGAAGGGGGACGTTCACGTACTTGTCACGGTTGTCCTGCGCCACGTTTCGCTCATGCATTATGCTTGAGCTGGTGGTAATGTATAATGGACTAACAAGTTTAATTTTAATTTTTATTAATTTTAGTAATGGTTTTGATTTAGTTATTCGTTAATTTAAATTACATAAATTCATATGGTATAGTAACCGGGTATTTCACTGTTAATCTAGTCAACAAATAGTCATATTTGACGATAAGAGTTCAACCCAAAGTGTTTTAATTGTCTAAACGCTATAACGATAAAAGAGACGCGAGGGCCCGGGCTGTCTACTAGCCAGTCGTTGGGAAAATTGCTAGTCCCCATTTTCCTCAGACAAATAAATTAGGCTGCACTCCTAATAAGAACAAACATTTATTAGAGATTCACAAATTAACTATCAACACATATTTTCCGATGCTTATATACATGTCTTTATAGTGGTGCTTAGAAATCAGATAGGTACTTACCAAATTCATGATTGTCAGTTCAAGATTTTCCTGCCAATTTTGTACTCACCATAGTGTCTATAGTTCCATCGAGAACGCATGATTTTACTACCGAAATAAGGACATCATGCGTTTGGTGCGCCTCAACATACCATTTCCGACGACCAAGGCAAACCAATTCACACAATTTTCATGACTTACAATGAAGCCAACTCATATTCTCATTTATATAAAGTCTGACCGGTGCTCCTGAAATTCAGACTTCTATTTTTTCTAATATAATATCAGAGCCTTAAGGCTGATATTCATTGATGGGCTATCGAGTTTATTGTCGTTGAATCTTAAATCGTGAGTGTCTCCATTAGGTCCTCATTGTTATCCACAGAATGGCATCAAGTTTTGTAGCGTAAGAGTTCGGTGGCTGGTGGAAATGAATACGCAATTCTTATTGTGGTTGTTTAATTTTCTTGTTGCATACATTTGTTCAGAAAACATGATGCGATGGGATTTTCCCGATTCCTTCTTTGAAGTGGAATAATTCTCAGATTTCTGACGCATTAAAAAGTTCCAACGCCAATTTAAGATCAAGATGTATGATTAAGGATGCAGCAGGCTTTGTATGCCCAGAAACTGGTTTGGACAATGTGGATGAATAGTCAATGCCATCTCGACGTTATTAATTATGCTCTAATGATGCAGATCTGATTTGTACATGGTGGAGCACTCATGGTTATTCACTGAATATTGCAAAGCTTCACATCGGTAGTGTTGTCCATTTTAGGGCTTTGCAAACTCGGAAACTGTCCACAAACGACGGGGTGTAATGTTCTGGGAGGGAGTGCTCAGCCTACCCTGGTTGCGAACATTAATCTGAGCTTTTACATAATCGGAATGCCCGTAGGCCTCGTTATGAGATTCCATCAAGACCTGGGTTTCGTTGGATTTTGGGTGGGATTATTGGCTGCACAATTCTCCCGTCTAGCATTCATACTCTCATACCCTCTTCAAATAAAATTCAAGTGCAACCCGTTCTTGGTTTCACAATGGATCGTTCGGGGAAGAACTCCACCTGTGGCCTCGCTGCTCTGCATGGCATATTTCCTACATACACCCGTCAACGCCCAGGAACTTTCAGATACGGGCTGGGTAGCATTGCTCAGAATACGACGGTGGCTAAGAGCAGGGTCTTGGATCCTGGATGTGAGCTGCGTCCCGTTGGATTCACGTTTTTTGTGTTTCTTATGCTCACGGGCTTACTGCAGAGATATTGGGGTGTTTACTATACCTTCTGCGATATAATGTGCACCGGAATGTACCAGTTCTCAATCGAACTATATGTCATCATTTACGATTTTTACCAAATCCATAACTATAAAGGCTTGTAAGACTACATCAAATTTACCTAATTGTTTTCAACAAAGAAATAACAGTCGAAATGGAGTAATAACCATCGAAAGAGCATCACAAATTTATTACGAAAATATCCACCATTTTAAATAAGTTTTCAATATGGATTCCTCCTAGACAAAGAGAACATATATACTATCCTAGACAACTCATGGATCCAAATTTTATACCCTATTGTTATATCACCATTGTAAATAAAAAACCCTCGGGATGAATCAACCCTCGATAAGCAAAATCTAAGCTAGGAAATTTTGGTCTAAGCCATCAAGGTCTGAGAAACAAGACGCATCCCTGAGGCATCATCGTGGGCATAGACAGCTATTGCACACAGCAAAATCAAATCATCTTCCACAGACGACAGCAACAACAACCATAGCAGAATGTAGGAATAATTGCCATTGTACGATAGCAGCAAGAACCAGAGCAGAATGTACAAATATTTGCCTTTTATCGGCACAGTTGTCATAGTTATTTTTAACTCACACTGAATCTTAATTACTTACCATTGTCATAGTTATCTTTAACTCTTAATTACCATTGTCATAGTCTTTAACTCTTAATTACCATTGTCATAGTTATCTTTAACCGATACTGAACTGCCAACTATATAAGAAAATACATGTTACAGACCCGTGGCATATATCAAATATAACCAAAGTTCGACATAGCTCTTCGTGGAATCTTCGTGATATACGATTTGACTTTGGAATATGACATTGTCATAAGATTTCTCCGCGCCAAGTTTATTTGCAACCTAACAAACAAATCGACGACTCAGAACATTCTAGATCAACGGTTTCTGATGGCACACAGCTTAAAGGAAGTTAATGACTCATGTGCTGTCGGGGGGCAGTTTTTCAGAAACTACCATTAGCGTGATCTACGACCACGATTTAATACGACATCGCCCATCATCACTTCCAGAAACCACCAGAAGTGATCCCGAAAGAGGTCTTTATAATCCGTTATAATT
The DNA here is from genome assembly GCA_000404065.3 of Pinus taeda. Classification (NCBI taxonomy): domain Eukaryota; kingdom Viridiplantae; phylum Streptophyta; class Pinopsida; order Pinales; family Pinaceae; genus Pinus; species Pinus taeda. Next base: position 69,128 of record APFE030314971.1, read on the forward strand.
GTTTCCAAGCTCAGTTTTCTAAACCGTTTAACTATTACGGGCATATATGTCACAGTTGACGGCTTGAAGCTCCAGCAAACGTTGCTTGAGATTCCCATTGCTGCCAGAGAAACTATCGAGGCAATTGTACTGGTTCGTGATGGCCGCGTTGCTACCCTTTCACTCTCGCCTTTACCTTAGATAGGTCTGGCTGGCTTTCTTTTGTCTATGCCTTAGCTACTGATGTTTCTACTGGTACGCCTATCCCTTTGTCTATGCCTTAGCTACTGATGCTTCTACTGGTACGGGTTATGTAACAACCTCTGTACTGGTTCTGCCAGATACGCTGCGGGCTTCTACTGGTATGGGTTACTTAATCGACAGTATCAACTCTGTACTAGTTCGTGATGGCCGCGCCGTGAGATACGCTGCGGGCTGGGGCAGGGACTAGCTGCCCCATAGCCCGTCTTGTTTATTTATTTATTTTGTTTGTGTGGTTAAATGATGGATAAGAATATGACTAAAATAATAATAATATAATTTATTTATTGAAGAATATCTAATATAAAAATATGAATAATTTCAATTTATATAACACAAATATATAAAATAACGAATAATATAGATAGATAATATGTTGGTACAATGCTATGTTATACTATACATAGATTTGATTAGTTATAATGGTTGGTAGGTCAAGTCTTTTGATTAGGTCACACTCTTTTACTAGGATGTTGCACTTTACACATAAATACACATGAGGTGTAGGCTAATTGGTTTCTGTGTGATTTAGTCCCTATTAGGCATTTGGTTCAAATTTCATGGGAAATAGTTGAGGGTGGGAGCCAATTGTGGGGCTTACACTATCTCAAGTGGTGTCTAGGCTCCACTAAGTCTCGCACAATATTGGTGATAGTATTTTTCTATTGGGTAGACCATTCTTCCATCCAAAATTAGGCTAACATGACCTAAGCATAACCTATTTTGAAAAAAAATGTTCATTACAAGCAACATTACACTGTTTTGGGTTTAAGAGACTTAGTTTCGTTTGATTTTTTTGGGTAGTAGAATCCTTCTAGGTGATGGTCATAAGTCTAGTGGTTTCATTTTGTGATTTTAAATGGGAGAGTTAGCTATAGTTTGGAGAGAATTCAAATTGTCTTGAGTTCCTACAAACACATTTTACTCAATGAAGGAGTCTATTGAACATGTTAAGAGTTTTTGTGAGTATATTCTAGCAATAATATTTATGTACATATACATAGTGTGTGTGATGCAAGTATGCACCAAAAGTCACTCAATTGACACTAATACACACACATTATCACCTCTTTAGCACAATAGTGATGTAGTATGATGCTAAATACAACACCCTATGACAGAAAAATGACACAACATATCTCAATTAACACGTTATATTTAGTGACATATAGGAACACAAGTGTGACACATGAATTGATGCAAGAAAATGATGTAGACCATAGAATGTGCCTCCGAAGCAACCTTGATGGAACATCTATGATTCTAAAGGAGGCTAGTGTTGAAGTAGTGTTCTAGCTCTTAATCAAATATTTCCAACCATCTTCAACCACCTATGTAGATAGCGATTATAACTTCTCTCTCTACAAGCCACCAATTTTATGGAATCCACATAGCAATAAGGGAAAATGTCTCAAAATAATCAATTTCCCCAACTTGTCAAAATCCCTGGGATACAAGAGATATCTTTTGATTGTTAATAGAACCATATATTGCATTTTTGGTATTGTAAACCTATTTACAACAAACCAACTTTTATCCGGAAGAGGAAGAACATCCCCAATGTGATTCTTCAATAAGGAAGGATACACTTTGTCACAATAACACCCCATTCTAGTATAACGATAACATCATAAAATTGTTTTGGATCAATAAAATGGTGTGGCTCAAAACATAGATGTTAGTTGTGTGTGAATGAGTATGGTGAGGGTTAGTGGCTAAATAACAAAAAACAATTGGCTGATAACCATAATTTTCTAATGTATTTGGTTAATGAAGGCCCCTCAAATTCCATCCTTCATAAAATGGTGCTAATGGAAAAATTTGTTTTGGCTAATTTACAATTTCAAATAGATTTTTGACTTGTTGATTTTCAATACTAGTGGTGTGATTAGCAATATCAAAATTTTCATCATCTTCTTGTTTTGCCCCACAAAAAAAAGAATTTCGATGTGATCAATACAATCTTCTATATAAAAATAAGTGGGACAATTAAAAGAGACTATTAGATCAAAGCACTCATCAAAATGGAAATCCATTTGAAACAAGAGATCTTTAGAAATAGGGTCAAATAGCTTTTTTTCACCTTCATATCCTCATTGTAACCAACAAATATCAACAACTACATCTTCTTATCCATAACTTTGCACTTTTCATATGGAATCAAGGGCAATGATTAACTATCAAATATCTTGAAAGAATAAACATTGGGTTTGACATGAGTCCAAACTTCTTCTAGAGTCATATTCAATACTACCCTATGAAGCATGTGATTCTAAATGTAATTTTCACAATTCATTGCATTAGCCCAAAACAAAGGTGTTTTGTTCTTACATCGAATCATGAGATTGTCAATATTTTTTAGTTTTCAACTCTCATTGTCAATGACTGCTAAGGCGGGGAATTGAACCGATGACTTCACATCAAGGAGTGTCTTAACAGAACACCCGATCACTATCTATCCAAAACTCTGTGGACAATAATAATAATTATATTTATATAATAATAATAATTAAAATTATAATATATAATAAAAATATTACATAATATAATATATAATAATAATCATTATAATATAATTATGATAATTATATATTAATATCAATCTTAATATTAATTTTTATTATAGAGTGTTTATTAATTAATGTGGTTTGATGTATATTATTAGTGTACATTAATCATATTTATTAATATAATTGCATTAATACGTATATATTAATAACTATTAAAATTTAATTTTTATTATTAAATAAAAAATAATAATATTTTACATAAATAAAAAAATCCTCTTTCAAAATCTCAAATTTGATAGGCATGGAACGTTTTCAAATTGCAATGATAACAGTTGGAAAATAATTAACGAAACACATGTTAATCACTTTGCCAATGACATAAAAAATACTTGGATATAAACGTGAGAGCTTTCCTCATGGAGTTGATTGTCCTTAGCGTGTCACTAGGACATTATGGCGAACACAGTTGCGGTAACCCTACGACACAATTTGTAAAAGTAAGACCCGATTGAAATTTTAATTTTGACTTAGGCAAAGGCCAATTATGCTTAATGACCAAGATCAACGAAATTCTAATCTATAATGATTGTGCCAAAAGTTGTTTAGAAAAGGTCAAAGATATATTAATTTAGTGAAATTGTAAACAAACTTGGGTAATTGTTTACACTCTATTCTTTCCTTTTATTTTTGGTTATCCTTGGAACTTATATCGATTCATTAAATTCTAACTTTGAAGTGGTCACAGATTAATGATTAAGATTAAAGAAATAAATTCTAACTTTGAATGGGTCAAAGAACAATCGTGATTAATGATTAAGATTGGTAAAAGGCGGTTTAGACAAGGTATAAGATCTATTCATTCCAAGGAATTGTGGTTTATTTTTTTGGCATGGTTAAAGGAGGAGTAAAAATGTGGCTAAAATTAATAATAATATAATTTATTTATTGATTAATATTCCATATAAAAAGATAAATAATTTCGATTTATATAACACATAAAAATATATAAAATAATAAATAATATAGATAAATTATATGTTGGTACAATGTCATGTGACGGTATACATAGATTTGACTAGTCATAATGGTTCTTAAGTTACGTCTTTTGATTAAGTCATGTTCTTTTACTAGGATGTGGCACCATACACATATACATATGAGGTGTAAGCTAATTGGCTTATGTGTGATTTAGTTTTTATTAGGCCTTTGGTTCAAATTTCATGGGAAAGAGTTGAGGGTGGGAGCCAATTGTGGGGCTTACACTATCCCAAGTGGTGTCTAGGCCCCACTAAGTCTCGCACAATATTGGTGATATCATTTTTCGATTGGGTAAACCATTCTTCCATCCAACATTAGGCTAACCATGACCTAAGCATAACCTACTTTGAAAAAAAATGTTCATTACAAGCAACATTACACTGTTTTGGGTTTAAGAGACTTAGTTTTGTTTGGTTTTTTTTTGGGTAGTACAATCCTCCTAGGTAATGGTCATGGGTCTAATAGTGGTTTCATTTTGTGATTTTAAATTGGAGAGTTAGCTATAGTTTGGAGTGAATTCAAATTGTCTTGAGTTTCTACAAACACATTTTACTCAATGAAGGAGTCTATTGAACATGTTAAGAGATTTTGTGAGTAAATTCTAGCAATAATATTTATGTACATATACATAGTGTGTGTGATGCAAGTATGCACCGAGAGTCACCTAATTGACACTAATACACACATTATTACCTCTTTAGCATAATAGTGATGTAGTATGATGCCAAATGCAACACCCTGTGACACAAAAATGACACAACTTACCTCAATGAGCATGTCATTGTTAGTGACATATAGGAACACAAATGTGACAAATGAATTGATGCAAGAAAATAGGAACACAAATGTGACAAATGAATTGATGCAAGAAAATAGGAACACAAATGTGACAAATGAATTGATGCAAGAAAATGATGTAGACCATAGAATGCGCCTCTCAAGCGACCTTGATGGAACATCTATGATGTTAAAGGAGGTTAGTGTTGAAGTAGTGTTCTAGCTCTTCATCAACTCCTTCCAACCATCCTCAACCACCTATGTAGATAGTGATTATAACTTCTCTCTCTACAAGGCACCAATTTTATGGAATCCAATTAGCAATAAGGGAAAACGTCTCAAAATAACCAATTTCCCCAAATTGTCAAAATCCCTTGGCTACAAGAGATATCTTTGCTTTTAGATAGATCCATCTATTGCATATTTGGTTTTGTAAACATATTTACAACAAACCAACTTTTATTCGGAAGAGGAAGAACATCCCAAGTGTGATTCTTCAATAAGGAAGGATACTCTTTGTCATAATAACATCCCATTCTAGTATAACAATAACATCATAAAATTGTTTTGGATCAATAAATTGGTGTGACTCAAAATAGAGATGCTAGTTTTTTGTGAATGAATATGGTGAGGTTAGTGGCTAAATAACAAAAATCAATTGGTTGATAACCATAATTTTCTAACATATTTTGTTAATGAAGGCCCCTCAAATTCCATCATTCATTAAATCGTGCTAAATGAAAATTTTGTTTTGGATAATCCACAATTTCAAATAGATTTTCGACTTGTTGTTTTTCAATACTAGTGGTGTGATTTGCAATATCAAAATTTTCATCATCTTCTTGTTTTACCCAAAAAAAAAAAAAGAAATTCGATGCGATCAATACAATCTTCTATATAACAATAAGTGGGACAATTAGGAGAGACTATTAGATCAAAGCACTCATCAAAATGGGAATCCATTTGAAACAAGAGATCTTTTGAAATAAGGTCAAATAGCCTTTTTTCCCCTTCATATCCTCATGGTAACCAACAAATATCAACAATTACATCTTCTTATCCATAACTTTGTACTTTTCATATGGAATGAGGAGCAATGATTGACTATCAAATATCTTGAAAGAATAAACATTCAACTTCACATGGGTCCAAGCTTCTTCTCGAGTCATATTCAACACTACCTTATGAAGCATGTGATTCTAAATGTAATTTTCACAATTCACTGCATTAGCCCAAAACAAAAGTGTTTTGTTCTTATATTGAATCATGCGATTGTCAATATTTTTTAGTTTTCAACTCTCGTTGTCAATGACTACGAAGTTGACAACCTTTTTGCTTACATCTTCTCTGTCAACAAACCCTTTGTCAATTCATTGATAACCTTATATTGATCATTCACCTTGTTAACAAACATCTTGCATAGAAGTAGTTTACTCACTTATCTTTTTCAACATTTAATTTGTTAATACATAACTTTTTTATCTTTTCTTTCTCTATACTTATATCTATACCACTATATTTTTCAATATATATCTTCCTTTACCCTTCTTTTCTATACACTCTTACCATTTTCTTTTTCTTTCCACTCTTCCATATCCTTTAATTCACTCTTTAAAACTTCCTTAAACTAATTTGGATATGAAATTTTAAACTCTAAAATTTGATTCAAATGGATTACATAAATGACCATTTGAATAGACTTAAAGATTGAGATTATATACTTTTTCTTGATTTAAATAACAGTGTGTACTGACTCCATATCCCACGAACAAAAAAATCCCATATAATGAATTCCTTAACCATTTCGTAATTAATTAAATAGAAGTTCAATTTAACTTGGTACACCGTACAAGTGATGGTGAGATTACCTATTCAACGACTTTTCGACAATATTGTATATAATTCTCACCCTTTACGCGTATATTCCACCATTCAACAACTTTGACAATATAATTCTCACCCCTCACGCCGACGATATTATATATAATCCTCACAATTCACGGCGACAATTAATGAGTAGCACATGGTGAGATTGTCAACTTTGCTGTGATTCGTGAATCCTTGATATAAATATTCATAACGAACAACCATGACAAGTTCAGGAAATAATCAATAAAAACAGAGGGCGAGATTTCGTGTTAATCACTTAGCCAATGACGTAAAAATGGCTGTAAAAACGCTTATGTAGAAACGCGAGAACTTTTCTCTGGGGAATTGAGTTGTCCTTAGCGTGTTACTGAAACATTGCAGCGATTAATTCGGCGTAGGGTATAAAATAGAAAGCCATACTTTCATTTCTCAAGGCAAAAGCAAAGCAAAGCGAAGCGAAACGAATTCATCATTTCTCAAAGCCAGCCAAGACAAGGGAAGTGAATTCTTGATTTTTCACAGCCAACACAAGCGAAGCGAATATCCTTCATTTCTGAAAGCGAAGATAATCGAAGCGAGGAGAGTAGAGAAGAAGAATGGGAAATATAATCCGTTGCAGAGAGTTGGGAAACAGAATCTTTTGCAACTTCTTTTCCTGCCTTCTCGATTCTTCTGACAATCCTTCCACCTCTCATCATTCTTCCAATTCTGCAGAAGGCGGCTCCACTTCTGATCATCCTTCCACCTCTCATCATGCTTCCAATTTTGCAGAAGGCTCCATTTCTGATCAACCTTCAATCTCTCATCATGCTTCCAATTCTGCAGAAGGCTCCATTTCTGATCAACCTTCAATCTCTCATCATGCTTCCAATTCTGCAGAAGGTTCCATTTCTGATCAACCTTCAATCTCTCATCATGCTTCCAATTCTGCAGAAGGCTCCATTTCTGATCAACCTTCAATCTCTCATCATGCTTCCAATTGTGCAGAAGGCGGCTCCTCTCCCAGGCTCGTTCCGACGGAGTCCGATCTATTAACAAGATACAGGCAGCAGTTGATGCTTCTTAATTAGACCTAGAAAAGGTCGATAGATCACGGTTATTTTTGGAATTTGTAATTGATTTAAATTAGTAATATTTTTTTATTGTAAATTTAACTGGTTACAATCAAATTAAATTATTGATATTTTTTATTGTAAATTTAATTTAATTACGTTTATTTGGGTAAGTAAATTAGTAATAACCGCTAAAAAACCTTACTTAAATAGAAATTTTGGATTCAGATCTTGTGCTATAAGCTCACCAAAGTGAAAATTGCCATTATTACCGCTTCCGACTTTAGGAAGATTGTGTCAAAAGACAGACAGTGTGCTTTTTCCAATGGTACGTATTACATGTCGGTCAGAATTTCATAATCCAGGGCTAAATTTTTATGGTGTTCAAGAATATATTAAACACAGCAACGGAAATTAGAGCCATGTTACAAGGATGCGTGTGGATCGTTAAAATATATAGTTTTTAAGCCAATGGTTTTTAGCTCAAGCCTGTGAAAACTAGAAAATATATATATTTTAAAATGGAATTTTGAACTGAGTTTGTTGAATTTCCAGAATAGTTACTTATTTCGTTTCTTAATTTTATTATTATTTTCCTGTTTCTCAAAGTTTTTGATATGCTAATGTTTTCTTAAAACAGTTGGACTAAAAAAACCATTGAAACAAATTATTTGGGAAGAGAAACGGAAGCAATATCGGTTCTTATGCACGGGCTTGGTGATATGGGAAAGACTATCCTTGCCAATGCAGCGCCTGCATCCTTTCATAGAGAGGATGGAAATATCCAAAGGTTGATATATAGAGAAGCTGCAAATTAAAAAATCAGCTCCACATACAGAGAAGCTGCAACTTCAAATATTGCAATATTGTAACATTGAATGGAAGTACAATTGCTAGATATCGATTTTATTGAGGATGTACAAATACGGTTTTCATTTATATGTACAAATTTGTATGGCATAAGTTTTTGCTGTTTAATATATTGAAGGTTAAAAAAGTGAATGCGTTTTTTTGTTTTATTATATGTTGAAGTTAAATATAGGTTATGGCTAATTCACATGATAAATTAAAATGTATAATCTAAGCGTTTATATGTTGAATTAAAAAATGTAATATAACAGTGAATGCTATTATGAAAACTACATCTTGTACTTGATATTTGTTAAACACACATGGGTAGCAATAGAATATGAAGGATAAAACATGAGAATATATTTTTATTAATAAGTGATATACATTTATAGTACATATTGTGACCATTGGATTCCACATCTTAAGGTCTCTTGGACTTCTTTTATTTATTCGGCTTCCACACTAACCCATTGAGGATTAGGTGTCCAACATTCCCCCCTTTAATCCGAAGGGTTATGTATGAGTCCAAGAAGAGAGTTGTAATACAAAATGTGCAAAAATGCATGGCAACACTAGGCTAAATGTGCTATTTCAAATGTTGATATAAAGGGCAGTGGTTTAAGGATGACCACCAACACTGGAACGCTTAGTGCAGTTCCCAGAACTCTTCCAATACTAGCAAGAAGCTGAAGTCTTCTGCTAGAGGAAGTGCTCCTATTGTTTTGAAGAGGGAAACCTTCAACCATGAAAGGGAGGTCTCACCCCGCATAAAAGGGAGAACTTCAACCTGAAAAGGGAAGTCTCAACCTGTGATGGTTTAAGGATGACCAACAACTCTGGAATGCTTAATGCAATTCCTGGAACTCTTCCAAAACTGGCGAGAAGATGAAGTCTTCTGCTAGAGGAAGTGTTCTCAATTTTGTTCCTGGAATTCTTCCAAAACTGGTAAGAAGCTGAAGTCTTCTGCTAGAGGAAGTGTCCCAGATTACCAATTGAAGGCATGCTCATGGGCATCTTTGTCTCTGGCTACAACTCTGAAATTGGTGTGGCAGGTTGTGGCTCAGGCTCGCTTGATGTGACTTTGAAGCTTGTAGATGACCATCATTTCCCCCCTTGTTAGATACAAGCTGAGATGATGGAGAAAACTCAATTGCAAGACCGTTCAATACTCTGGAACAAGTTCTGACTTGTGATTGGAATATCTTATTGGCTGTTGATGCCCATTGCCAAGAAGCGATCCATCCAAGATGAATCTTTGTTCTCAGGATGTTTGTTTCTGAAGCATCTGTGTGAAGAATGGGTGGTTTTATGACAGTGCTTACATGGATGAAGATCAAAACAATGATATTTCAAATGGCCAACTCGATCACAATGTTGGCATTTCATAATCTGTTGTTGTTGTTGCTGCTGTGGAAGTGTTGGAGATCAGATGCACAACAAATTCAACTAAATACTCAGCAAATAAATCAAGCACATAAGACACAGAGGTTTAACGTGGTTCACCCAACCAATCTGGGCTACGTCCACACAACATAGGCATTGGAAATCTTTATTAATCAATCAGGAGATTACATAAATCAAATCCTCACAAACTCTCACACTCCTATCAAACCATCCGTATGGATACCTGTTTTATAGCAAGGAGAATCTAACTGCCTCATAAATCCTCTCACATCAAATTTAGGATGCATTAACTCTCTCCCAATAACCTGGAGTTAATATAGCAACAAAATTTCTATTGTTGTCATCTACTGAGATTTTGCCTATTTTATTCAAAACAAAAAATCTCAACAATATCCACCTTGACAACAACTAGCCTGATGCCCTGTTATTATTATTTTATCTTTTCTGCAAGCCAAGAGAAGCCAAACACCAGCGTAGTTTCTCTAACAAAACTGGTTTCGTGAACATGTCTGCACAATTCTCCTTTTGCACCTTTTCAAGAGAGACTCCCCTTTCAGTGATAACCTGTCTTACAAAATGGTACTTGATCGTATATGCTTTGATTTACTATGATAGGCTGGATTCTTAGCCAAATGTATTGCACTTTGACTGTCACAAAATAACTTGATGCTGTCGTGCAACCTACCAAATTCACCAAACAACCCTTTCAACCAAATCGCTTCTTTGCAAGCATGAGAAGCAACAATGTATTCTGCTTCAGTAGTGGATAAAGCAACAATGTTCTGTAGCTTTGACATCCAGCTGATA
>APFE030314971.1:85797-118777 GCA_000404065.3 Pinus taeda
TGCAACTGAAGTAACATAATCATCATACCTTCTTGGTGGCCATTTGATTCTTGTCGACCTCCTTAAGGATGTTTCTGGCGCTTCCTCGATTGGCTGACTACCATCTGTAGGAACTTCTTGCTGATCAGTATCTGAGACCTGTTCATGATCTATACCTGAACCCTGTTCATGTTTTGATTCTGAACCTGTTTATGACTAGTATCTGAACTATGTTCATCATGACTATCATTAGAAATGCTATCAAACTGAATGTGCTGAAAGTCAGATACATCATCTTGTTTCAATCTACTATCTACATCTAACTGTACAATAGAGGATTCGTTAAACTTTACATTCTGTTGATGATGATTTTGCGGGTAGTAGGATCCCACAATCTATATCCTTTTGTTCCATCACCATACCCAACAAAGATATACCTTTTCGATTTCGGATCTAATTTAGTTCGTTGATGTTTAGGCACTAGAGCATATGCATCACAACCAAACACTCTGAGTTTAGAATAGTCACAAGGGTGTCCTGTCCATACCTCTTGCGGAACCTTGTAGTCTATTGCTGTTGATGGAGATCGGTTTATCACATAACAAGCAGTTGCCACTGCTTCCGTCCACAATTCCTTCAACGACCCGACGTTACTCAGCATACACCTTGCTCTCTCTAGAAGAGTCATGTTCATGCGTTCAACAACTCCATTCTGCTGAGGAGTATAAACTGTGGTCTTATGTCTCTCGATCCCTGCATCCTTGCAATAGCTATCAAACTCCTTGGAGGAAAACTCGCCGCCATTGTCAGTTCTTAAACATTTTATAGTTCTACCAGTGCTTTTTTCTACCAATGCTCTAAATTGCTTGAAAACTGTAAAAACATCAGATTTCTTTTTCAACATGTAGACCCAAACTTTCCGAGAAAAGTCATCAATGAATGATACAAAATAAAACGAACCACCATATGAAGCTGTAGGAGCTGGACCCCACACATCTGAATGGATATAATCAAGTATACCTTTACTAGTATGTTTGTCTGTTTTAAACTTCTGTTTACTTTGTTTACCAAACAGACAATGTTTACAGAAATCCAATTTTCCAGATCTTAGATTAGGAAGTAACTTTCGGTCAGCCAAAATTTTCAATCCTCTTTCACTCATATGCCCCAACCTTTGATGCCATAAGTGAATGGAACTACTGTCATGTTCAGACACAGACACATGATCTGACCCAGTTTTACCTTCTAACTGAAATAGATTTCCTACTTTCTTAGCCTTTATCACTAGTAAGATACCTTTATAGATTTTCATAACTCCACCTTGAATTACAGTTTTATATCCATTTGAATCAAGTGCTCCTAATGAAATCAATTTTTTTTCTTAAATCTGGTACATGCCTTACATCAGTTAATATTCTAGTTGTTCCATCAAACATTTGTAGTTGTATGCTTCCAATCCCAACAATATTACATGTTACATCATTACCCATGTACACAACTCCATCATTAATTGATTTATATTTCTTAAACCATTCTTTATGGATACACATGTGGTTTGATGCCCCGGAATCTAACAACCAATGTTGACCATGATTTGACACATTAACTGATAATACTTCATCACTCATACCTGAACCCGATGTCGAACCTGTATCTGTCGTATTTGCCTCCTTCTCTGTCGAAGACTCTGCTTTTGAAGTTTGCTGCTGTCGCTTCCAGCAGTCCTTCTTTAAATGCCCTGATTTGCCACAAAACCAGCACTTTAGCTTACTCTTCTTCCCTTTCGACTTTGAACGTGAGTCGCTCGGCTTCCTGGGGCGTCTTTCTTTTGAACGACCTCTAACCATCATAGCTTCTGATGTAGAGGTTCGGAATGCGACTTCCTCCTTGTTTCTTCCGATAATAAGGATGCAACTACATCATCAAACTCAATAGTTTCTGATGAACTAAGACTTATAGAAGTAACAAAATGATCCCATGACTCGGGAAATGAGCACAATAAAGTAATAGCTTTATCCTCAGATGGAATTTTTACTTCTATACTTTGTAATTGCACAAGAAGAGTATTAAAAGCATTTAAATGATCAGCAATCGATGTACCTTCCTTCATCCGCAAACTGTACAACTGTCGCTTCAGGAGAATCCTATTGGTTAAGGATTTGGTCATGTACAGTTTCTCCAGTTTCGTCCACAAACCAGCAGCTATTGTCTCCGACACGATATTAAACAGGACATCATCAGCTAGACATAGTCGAATAGCACTTATCGCTCTTTCATCCATCTCGGCCCACTCATTATCTGTGATGTTGTAAGGCTGTTTGGATTTGCCCAACAATGTCTTTGCCACGCCATGTTGGACAAGCAAATCATGCATCTTCACCTTCCAGATCTCAAAATTATTTTTGCCATTAAACTTCTCAATTTCAAACCGGGCACTTTGAGTTTTCGCCATTTTGTATCAGCAAAAAACAAAATAATCTCCAAAATCTAACTGTTAAATACCAGCAATTAAAAAAATGCGTATGCCTTATATGCCTTTGCTTTAAAAAAAAAAACAAATATCTGCCCGTTGTACCATACGTTCACATACTTCAGAAATTCATGGCACAATTTTTATGATATCAATAACTGACATCGGCTATTGAATTCATACACAAAAGAAAAGAATTCAACGCAGAACATATATCAACGCATGAACATATTTCAACGCAGCACATAACTCAACGCAGAACATATATCAGAAATCCAAAACAAACTTCAACGTTCGCACGCACTAGTCCCAACATTCTAAACAAGAACCGTGCCATCGTGTAGGCCAAGCTGTTGATAGTATTCCGCCTTTGCCATAGAATAAACTTTCTGCAGTGTAGTCATCAACCGAGACAACAATGCGTGGTCAAAGGGGACCTGTTATTTTAAATTTGCAAAATTTTGCAAAGACACAGATAGAAAGCCGCATAACAACGTTTTGTAATTAAAATTCACAGCGTGTTGAAATTAAAATCTGTTGTTGCCATTAATCACCAGGACTAGCGCATCACACAACTCCACGCAAAAAACAATTTAAATTCTGTTGTCATTTGCTTAAATAAATGAGAGGTATAGGCAATGGAAATTTAAGGCACGCATGATTATAGTAATCATACCTCAACAATTTTCATGCATCGAATACCATGCTGGCGATTTCAAGAAACTGTGTGTAAACTATAATCAACTGACCTGTTTAACAATCGAACCCGTGAGCGAGTTATGGCTCTCTCTATCTGCAAATTCAATGTCTACAGGACAGCGAGTGCTCCACAGTAGCATTAACATGCAGAACAACCATACGCTCTCAATTTCGACGAACAATGTCCGCAGGACAATCCAGATTAGTGCGATGCTGAACAAAGTCGTCCGCTGCAAGATATCACTGCTGCCCACGTAGCAAGTGATGTTATACCTCCACGCAGGTAACCAGCTCCACGCAATCTCCAGCACGCACCTCCAGCAGGTAATCTCAGCACGTCCAGCACGCAGACTCCAGGACGCCACGCATAGCAATCAACAGCACCAACACTCCAACATTGCTCTGATACCACTTGTTAGAGATCAGATGCACAACAAATTCAACTAAATACTCAGCAAATAAATCAAGCACATAAGACACAGAGGTTTAACGTGGTTCACCCAACCAATCTGGGCTACGTCCACACAACATAGGCATCGACAATCTTTATTAATCAAACAGGAGATTACATAAATCAAATCCTCACAAACTCTCACACTCCTATCAAACCATCCGTATGGATACCTCTTTTATAGCAAGGAGAATCTAACTGCCTCATAAATCCTCTCACATCAAATTTAGGATGCATTAACTCTCTCCCAACAACCTGGAGTTAATCTAGCAACGAAATTTCTATTGTTGTCATCTACTGAGATTTTGCCTATTTTATTCAAAACAGAAAATCTCAACAGGAAGAGGGGTAGAATCTAGAAAAACTGGATGTAAGCTGTCATGAGGAGCAGGTGAACTGTCATGAATGAATCCAACACTTTGAACTGAATGGGCTTTGAGTAGTCTGGAATATGAAAGGACAAGTTCTTGTCCTATCCAAGACCAGTTTTGTGCTTGTTGTGGACAAGCTGTTCCCAAGGTCTGATGATGGGTTTGGGAAGTGCAGATTGAGTTTCTGCTTCTGCATGTACAACTGCTGCTTTATTGGGTACTAAATCTGAACCAACTGTAACATTATTGACTTGCTTCTGATGGGTTGTAGTCTTAATGTTCTGAATAGAAACATGTTCAGAATGACTCCTCTATTTTAGTTCTTCTTGCTGTAGCTGAGATTCGAGTTGCAAAAAATCAATCTTCTCTTGTGCATTTTGTAGACAGGCTTGAATGTCTGTGAGAGAAACTTTGCTGACTTTTAATGTATCATGATTAGTAGACAATATCAGAGTTTTGAGGAACTCTAATACTTCATTGATTTTGGCCATTTTTCTTCAATATCAGACACCTTAAAAACTGATCACAACTACTACTCAATGCAGAAAAGTAATACCCACTAGCAATATCCTTTATAAATGTGCAACAAATGATCAACGTGCACCCAACAAGCACCAAATGAGAGTTTACTCACGATCAACACTATGTTTTGACAATACAATCGACTAAATTTTTCTCCACAAAAGATTATTTTTATTTGTCAAAACAATGACAACCTTTATACAACCCACCAAACTCTTATGCAGCAGTCGAAAAAAAGAATCAATGCATATATATGTAGACAGAAACTATAATGAGTTTTAAATACAATGCCACAACTAGGGCAGCAGCAACTGCAAACTTGCTTGGATCCTTCAGATACTCCTTCACTTTCAAAGCAGGAATGATGACTTCAACAACTATAGCACCATGTCATGGACATGAGTTGAATGCTCATATATAATGCTTTCACTAGGGTACAAACAAATATTCTCTGATCTGGCTACTTTCTTCAAAGAAAACAATAGTCCACTGTAGGAAACCCAACTGGAATAACTAAGAGAAAACCACAAAGAGTCCTAGTTTTTTTTTTTAAAATATATCCAAGATTATGGTCCCACCATAATCCTGAAAGCGGATTAGTTGATAAAGGCAAATCTACCACCGCAAAACCCCAAGATATACACTTAAAAGGAACATAACTGTTTTCAAGGGATCATTACCGTAATGAAATGTTGTGAGTAAAATTCGGAAGGAAAATACTTGCTTCGTCTTGCTAAAACCATCTCCTTACTAAAATTGCAAAGCATATACATTTCCTTTTTGTTTGATGAAATGGACTGGAAGGAAAATAATCAATTGGTAGATTTTATGAGAATCACCAGCGTAAAGAGATGTAGACTTTGAAGCCCTCTTCAAGCTCCTCCGGATCTGTAGCGATACAACTTGCCAATGACATGGAGGGCCGTGACGAACCCTATATGCCCAAAATGATGGATGCGCCGTTGCTTACAAAAGCTGAAATGGTACTGTCAGATGTGCAAGAAGCAATGTCGGGACAATAATGGGTTCAAGTGCCACTGTATATCAGAAAGCCACCAACAAAGTTTCAAGACATACAACGCACCGTCATTGCAGCACACCATTTAGATGCAACCAACACACAATTATTTCAATGCAACCAACATTCCTCCACGAATTCGACTTCAACGCATTTCTTAACATTCCAATATGAACGAATCGCCTTCTTGTTTATAAAGTCATTGAACATTAAAATTGTGAGAAACAGAGATTACATGATAAAGAAAATGTATTGCAGCTATTATTCTTCAACGCTACCAAATCCATGAAAAGTTGTAGCCTCCATGGAAAATGTATCTTTGGATCTTGTGTGACTTGGGATTTCAAATGAACTTTCAAATCTTTAAATTGCCAGCTGAATCTACGCAGAATTTCAACAATCGAACCGAAACTCAACGGAAAGAAGCTGAGTTTTCCAACTCCAGCGGCAAAAATCTAACTCCGTATCGGCTTACATAAATTAAACCAGCAAAATCATAAACAATGGTATTATTCCAGCAACTCGAATCAAAATTCCAGGATAAGAACACGTAGGTATTTAATACCAGTGCCCAATGGGTTCTCTAATGTATGGATGGGATTCTCTAATTCATGATGCTAAGCAAGTGAGGCTTCACTTCAACAATTCGATGATGAAGGAAGAAATAGCGAATTACCGGCGAGCGAAGCGAATAATAGAGGAGGAGCATCTCTTGTCTGCATTCAAATCTGCAGTGCGTATCAAAGCTCGAACTTTCACTACTGAAGATTACAAGCTATTTGAAGATTCATTAGTCAACGATGAAAAACCCTAGATGGAGAACACAAGTGATACGGCCGAGGAGACGAGAATCGGTGTAAAAGACTGGTGGACTAAGAGCAACTATGCATATCTAAATTAAGGTCGAATTTGTCTGCCTTCATGAGCTTGCTGGATTAATACAAGGGCCTCTTCTTCTTGTACGCTATAGGGCAAAAGAGGGTTCTAGTTATGGATTATGGTGATAAGGGCAAGCCACTGCACCTCAACATCAACCATTTAATTTGAAAATGTACGCATTTCACCATGAGTACACGATAGCCAGAGATGAGATGCAGTTGGACAATCAAAGGGCTCTAAGAACCACGACTTGTCGGAATATATGGAATATGGTAGACAATGGTTATGCGCAGAAGCCACGCAGTGGATACCACAGAGCGCAGACAATAATTATGGCAGAGGTGAGCAACACAGAGAACAATATAGGAATATTAATGAACAACTGGTTATATGAAACAACGTTAGGGGTAGCACAACGTTACATGCAGGTAATTGTAAAAAATGGTCAGAGAAGAGCAGATACCAACAACATTATTATATGTCAGAGCAAAGCAGGAGCAATGCATTTATATGTAGGTGAATAAAAATGGCACTGGAGAAATGACTAGTTGCAGCTAAAATTTAGTTGATAAAGTATTCATGAGAAAATATTCATGAGATGCAGAATTGATGGCAGAAATGATCTGGGCATAAAGGCCATAAAACAAATGGCTCAAAATAATTATGCAGGGCAGGAATACGCCTGCTCTGATACCATGTTAAACACACATGGGCAACAATAGAATATGAAAGATAAAACATGTGAATACATTTTTTTATTAACAAGTGATATACATTTATAGTACATATTGTGACCCTTGGGTTCCACATCCCAAGGTCTCTTGGACTCCTTTTGTCTATTCGGCTTCCACACTAACCCATTGAGGATTAGGTGTCCAACAATATTCTATAATACCATTTTTATCTTTTGCATTTTACTCTTTCATTTATCATAAATTTTTATAAAAACTATATTCCACATAAACCAGATTTAAGTAATTAAATTAATATTAATTTCAATTTCTTTCATAAATTTAATATTAATTTCAATTTTTTTTTCAAATATATGATAGTAATATAAATAAATTATTTTGAATAATTTGTGAATTTTGAAATACTTAAACCAATTAATTTGGAAATCTCAAGAGATGAATTTAAAGTTTAGTAAATACAAAATACTATGATTAGTAAATGCAAAATAATGTGATTTAGGAATGCAAAAGATACTTTTAAATGCAAAATAATGTGATTTATGGACGCAAAGATAATTTTATCATTTCTAATATTCAAGTAAAATATTTTATAAAAAATACTTTAAATTATAAATGAATGTATGCCAATATTCTTAACCAAGGTTTTTTTTTTTTTTTTTTTGTAATTCTGGGGTTGAAGCAATAATTTATCATTTCAAATCATTTGGTAAAATAAATTGTAAAATTAATAAGAAATATAAAAAATTTCAAAGCTCAGTACACAAAATTTATAGAATATAAGATATTAAAAAATAACATAAAAATGTTTATAGTCGAGGATTTGTCAATTCAATAGATACTAGTATAGATCCATCTTAAATACGGATTTAAGGTGAGCTGAGAGGGATCCAATATAGATCCATATTAAATACGGATTTAAGATGAGTCGAGAGAGATCCAATTTCTTCACATGTAAATTTTTTTATGAGTCGGCTTTATTTAAATGTTTTGTATAGGTTTTTTTTTTTTTTTTTTTTTAGATTTTCATAATCTTAATATTTGTGGACATGAGCAAAATTTCAATTCAATCTTGATGATGGAGTTACACATCATATCGGGCTGTAGAATGAACCTACCTCTAGGCTCAACAAAAGTTTAACTAACATTTTTAAAATCGTTCCGTTTGTTTTTTGTTTTAAAATTAAAAGTATGTAAAATAATTAAAATAAAAAAAATAAAACAAACAAACACACACACAGACACATTTAATGGGAATGAGTACTTCACACCTTTCATGTATGAAAAATTGGGTAAAAGATTATGGGGAGCCTCAAGAGAATCAAAGAGATTAAAAATCTATTAGAATTGTGTCAAAAATGTATAAGAGATTTTCTTATAAATAACAAAAATAGAGGCCAATATATAATAAATGGATACCTATTGTTGAAAATAGCAACAAGAAATGCTATAAATAGCATTGCTATAGATAGCATTTCAGGTACTAGTGTGGAAATTAGCAACAAGGAATGATAAAATACAAATGCTAAAAATAGCATTGCTATAAAAAGCATTTCAAGATATATTCCAATTTTAATTAGTCCCTGAATTAAAATTCGAATTTGGTCTCAGCAACTGTTTGAAAAATAAATAATTAATTAATCTTGAGTTAAATTAGTTGGAGAAAATTAAATGTGAAGTCTTTGTGAAAACACGCAACAGTTATCCCATTGATTGAGGACTTTATCCCTTAGTTAAAGAGATAAGGATGAGTTGTATTTGAGTTGTAATTAGTTAGGTCAGTTAACTGAGTTAAGTCCAATTAAATTAGTTCCAAACAGTTGGAAGAACTAATTGTGAGTTCAGTCAATTAATGCATGCATGCATGCAACTAGTGTTCTCCAGATAACTGAATATTCTCTCATAAATAACTCATGCATGTCAGTTTAGAGAAAGACACAATTGAGATTAAAGGAAGGGACAATGTATTATCCGTTGGAGGAATTTTCCTATAAAGGAAACTCATCCATGCAGAAGGAATTCATCTCCTTTAGGTTTGCGCAGTTATTTCAGAGGTCAGTATTGCGTGTGAGGTGAGAATCACACAAGTGGAAGCCAGAGGACCTAGGAGAAAATGCACAAGGAAATAGGAGGCTTGGAGGGTAGAGGAGAAGGTTTGTGAGAAGCCTTTGACTGTCTATGAGCAGTAGTTGGATTGCAGAGAGAGCAGGATAGCTTGTGAGCTGTTTTTTTTTGTAAGAATGAAGATATTTCCACTTGTATGATACTACATAGATTGGGGTTTTAGGCTGAGGATTTCCCCAGCGTATTCTTCTGTGTTCACGTGTGATGATTTCTCATTCTCAGTTATATGTTTTCTATTTGATCTTGCTCATATTCGATTAAGCTTCGGCAAAGTTTGTTGTAGAATTAGATCTTGTATTTTGCTTTAATCTGCTGATCTACAATGGGAATTTCTACATGGTATCATAGCAAAGGGGATCAAAGCAAAGAATGATATACAAGAAGGGAGAAGTTCGAAGTTTGAAGTTACTGAATATAGAAATCGAGTTCTTATCACATCTCAATTTCACCAATGGTGTTCAACGGTTTAAGACTCGAGTATGCCCTTAATGGCAGCTCGAATTATATAGCTTGGAAGGATCGCATGGAAGAAATATTAAAGGATAACAGTCTAAAGGACTTCATTGATCAAGAATTCCCCAAGCTGACTGATGCTACTGAATTGGCGGAATGGAAGAAATGTGTGGCTAGAGCAAGGAGAATCCTTTCGGAGGGAGTTTGAGACCACATAGTCTCGAGTCTCCATGTGAAGGAGACACTATTTTCGATGTGGAAAACATTGAAAGATCTATATCAGAACAACAACGATCAGAGGAAGCTGGCGCTGAAAGACAAGCTTCGGAAAATCAAGTGTGAAAAGGGCGACACGATCTCTACATATCTGAACAAGCTGACCACCTGCAGGGATGAGCTTGGAAGTGTAGGGATCACGACAACCGATGATGACATGGTGAGTCTTGCACTCCTCGATCTTCCTAAGAGCTGGCATAGCTACCAAGACTCGGTTAATGGAAGAGAAAAATTGCTAGATTGGGAACGACTTTGGTCAGATCTGATGCAGGAGGAGATAAGAAGAAGCACTAGATATGGATCCTCATCAAAGCAAGATGATGAGAAAAATCTAGCCTTAGCGAGTAAGGTGAGGAAAGGGAAAGGGAAGGCGTCCCATCCCAAATCCAGTTCTTCCCATGGTGGGAAGAAGTTTGACAAATCGAAAGTGTGATGCTTTCATTGTCATGAAGTGGGCCATTATGCTACGAATTGCCCACTGAAGAAATCCAATATGGGATCCAAGGAAGGATCTAAAGGTGAGGCATTGGCCTTACAGTTCGAGTTGGATTTCACCCTCTTCTCATGCATGGTTTCATCCATGGTGGGATGTGGTTGGTTTCTTGACAGTGGAGCTTCTTTCCACATGATTGGCGACAAGAGTTTGTTCAGTACCTTGGAGGAGAAAGATCTCCAGATACTCATAGCGATGGGTAATGATGAAAAGTATAATGTTTCAGGTGTTGGCACAGTTGTTTTTTAGAGGGAGCATGGAGCTCGCATTACCTTGACCAATGTCAAGTATGTACCAGGATTGAAGAAAAATTTGGTGTCGATCGCAATGCTGGAAGACAAAGGTTGTGATGTAGTCTTCAGTAAGGGAAAGGTTTTCCTTCGACACATCACCATGAGACAGGTGAAGCAGATCGGTTCACGAGTCAATAACCTGTATGCTCTTGAGGTTCAAGATGCATGCAAAGACTTGAGGAGCAAGGCAACAGTTGAAGACTTGGTGGTTGAGAGGGAGTGAACATTACCTCTCAACATGCAGTGCCAGAAGAAGTCTCAAACAATTGTGGAGGAGCCACAATTGGTGAAGCATCTTCAGGAGGTTATGGAGTAGCCACAACTAAAGAAGCTGAGGGGAGACCGAGTGGAGGCATCCACTCATGTAGAGACCTCCAGTAGGGGGAAATTTCGAGCCAAGTGGGCAAAGGGATCACATGCATCCATACCTCCAGGTAGGAGTTGGGGCGATGTGGAGTGACAGTCCCAAGAAGGCTGGAATAGGGGCAGGATCATTGAGGTACACAACCTCTTTGATTAGACCTTGATACAGAAGCCTCGATGAGGAGTAGGAGGATTGGCTGAGTGGGTAGAGATAGATGTGGATGGAGCGGTAGAGAGAGCTGCAATGCAGGAATCCCAAGACAGTGCAGAGCTAGCAGGCTGCAACAACGCCAGAGGCACATGAGTGTTGCACCAGTGCAGGATCTCACGGAGAGGTGTGCAACGGTGCAAGATGCATGGAATGTTGCAATAGCGTAGAGGTTCGAGAGGGAGCACTTGTTAGCGGCAAAGAGAGCTTCAACATCAGAGGGTATTTCTAGCCCAACAGGGAGGTCAGTTGGGGGATTTTTTCGTTTCTAGAGTTGCTGGAGCAAAAACACTTGAGAGAAGTGTTGCATGCATAACATTCCAAAGGTTCAGGATCGGGTTCGAGTTGAATGCTTTTCTTGTTGAGAGGGAGTGTTGAAAATAGCAACAAGAAATGCTAAAAATAGAAATGCTATAAATAGCATTTTAGGTACCAATGTGGAAAGTAGCAACAAGGAACGATAAAATAGAAATGCTAAAAATAGCATTGCTATAAATAGCATTTCAGGATATATTCCAATTTTAATTAGTCCCTGAATTAAAATTCGAATTTGGTCTCAGCAGCTCTTTTTTTTTTTTCCCGTAGAAAAAGTTGTAATTTTATTCATATGAAAAAATTACATTTTGTTGATGCTAGAAGCATATGCAGATGGCTGTTGCTATAATGCCAGGAAACAAAAGATTACAAAAAAAAAAGAGAAAAAAAAAATTCCAGCAAGGCTATACTTTTTGGCCCTTCTTCTTCTCCACTCTTCGCCAACCTCTAGAGTTGGGAGAGGGTGCAATAATAGCTAGCTGGTTTTCCAGTGCGTTCATTGGATGTTCTTTGTCAGATTCCAATCCTTTCGATCCATGAGTTCGTTTGATGCCACTTGCTTCTAGTTGAGGTTCTTGTTGCTGTTTCGTGTTGTATGGCTCCAACTGAGTGTTTGGGGTGTTCTCTTCCTGTGTATATTTCTGTCCCTTTTGTGTGCCAGGTTCCAAAAGATTCCCTATAGGTTCTGTCTGCATGTCCTCTTCTTCCAATGGGTCGGTATGCTGCCACCCTTTGGCCTTTTTTTGTTGTTTCTTATTCCCTTTGGGGTCCTTTCTGGCCAGTGGGCAGGCATGTTGGAGATGCCCTGTTTGCATACACCATCGGCATCTAGATGTTGTATTCTCATAGTCCAGCAGTTGTTTCCACAAAGTATTATTGAAGATCAATGTGATGTGATCGGGTAGCCCTTGACTTAGGTCCACTTCTACACATATTCTGGCAAATGTGAAAATTCCCCTTATAGCTCTGTCTTCATCCATTTTTAGGAATTTCCCCAAGGAATTCCCAATGGCTATTAAAACTTTGTGATGCCAAAAATGTAGAGGGAGGTTATGAAGCCTAACCCAAACAGGCATTGTTGACACTTTCATAGTATTGGCATCAAAATTAGGGAACTAGGGGGTGGTGAAGAGGCTAGCATTGCCCCAAAATCAAGGCCCCTGATTGATGATACTGTGACATTCCTATTCTGTGTCGAATTTAACTATAAAAAATCCTTTTGGGCACAGGTAAATTTCACAGTTATATGACCATGAGGAGAAAATCCACTGATGCAGAGCATCATATTTTGGCCAAAAACCATTAAATCTACAGATAACAACATTCTTGGATAGATCTGTGTGTAGAGAAGTTACCTCTGGCAAAGATACTTGAAGTGTTGGATATTCCAGTTTTTGTTCCACAATGTAGGGGCCTCGTAGTTCTGATGCTCGTGTTGGTTTGTTTGGTATTTTCTCCTTTCCTTTGACTGCATCATGGAATGACCCTGTATTTTTTGAGCTGGCTCCATTACATCTGCTGCGCAACCTTAGATTAAGAATGATGGCTGAACCTTTGATTATACCATAGTGCTCAAGTGTGTGGTTGTCCTGTAGACTATGTCTGGTATATATCAGATTTTGGTGTTTTGTTGGGGTTCTAAGTTGGATCTGGAGCTTGGTCTCAGCAGCCGTTTGAAAAATAATTAATTAATTCATCTTGAGTTAAATTAGTTGGAGAAAATAAAACATAAAGTCTTTGTGAAGACATGCAACAATTATCCCATTGATTAAGGAATCTATCCCTCAGTTAAAGAGATAAGGATGAGTTGTATTTGAGTTGTAATTAGTTAGCTCAGTTAACTAAGTTAAGTCCAGTTAAATTAGTTCCAAACAGTTGGAGGAACTAATGTGAGTCAGTCAGTTAATGCATGCATGCATGCAACTAGTGTTCTCTAGATAACTGAATATTCTCTCATAAATAACTCATGCATGTCAGTTCAGAGAAAGATCCAGTTGAGATTAAAGGAAGGGACAATGTACTATCAGTTGGAGGAATTTCCCTATAAAGGAAACTCATCCATGCAGAAGGAATTCATCTCCTTCAGGTTTGTGTAGTTATTTCAGAGGTCAGTGTTGTGTGTGAGGTGAGAATCACACAGGTGGAAACCAAAGGACCCAGGAGAAATTGCGCAATGAAATAGGAGGCTTGGAGGGCAGAGGAGAAGGTTTGTGAGAAGCCTTTGACTGTCTATGAGCAACAGTTGGATTGCAGAGAGAGCAGGATAGCTTGTGAGCTGATTCTTTTTGTAATACTGAACATATTTCCACTTGTATGATAATACATAGATTGGGGTTTTAGGCTGAGGCTTTCCCCAGAGTATTCTTCTGCGTTCATGTGTGATTGATTTCTCATTCTCAGTTATATGTGTTTTATTTGATCTTGCTCATATTCGATTAATCTTCCGCAAAGTTTGTTGTAGAAGTAGATCTTGTATTTTGCTTTAGTATATTGCATAATCTGTTGATCTACAGTGGGAATTTCTACACCTATAACATCTTAATAAATAGTGGTGCTTACATATGTTTACATTGGAAAATAACATAAATAGCCATCCACCCTTAAGTGAAATGTAGAGAGTAAAAAATTCTCATAAGCCAAGAAAAAGGAGAAAATCCCATAGGAAAAAAATCCACCTCAAAAGAAAGAAAAAAAATACTTCACCTTAAGTATCCATGGCAATTGAAGAAAAGGAGGTGAAGCCAAAGTCTTAGTGAATATGTATACAACTTGTAATTGAAGAGGAGGTGAAACCAAAGGTTTACTGAAGATGTCCACAACTTGTGATTTAATAGACAAATACCCCAAGTTGAGAACACCATCCTACACGAGGAACATAATGAAGTGCATGTGGTTCTTCACCATGAAAATATTTAAAAGAATATCCCAAGAAGAACTCCTAATGATATATCAAATCTAGTGTGTAGAAAACATAAGAAAGTCTTCCATATAAATAAAAATAGAAGAGACCCAATGTACAATAAATCAATATATATCACACTTTCTAGATAGTAATGACTGTGAATTTGCATTTAATACTAGTTGTAACCATTAGAAAACGACCTTAATATTAATATTATGAAAGATTACTAAAACATTGATTATTTCCTTATAATATCATGAGAGGATTTCATTTTTTTCCCAAGGAAATATTGTGATGCAGGAGCATTTGAGTGAAGAGGCGACAACTGGGAGATTTTTTTTTTTTGACAAATAGAGAGGAAAACACTTCAATTTCCTGTTTCATTTAGTTTCATAGGGCTGAATCATCCATTGTTAGTTTTTAAATTAGACAAAATAGGATTAATTAGGAACTTGTTTGAAGAAATTGTTTAGTAACTGAGGAACAATTCCTCAAACTGTAAAGGAACTGCTGATAATGTATTGAAAAGGAAAAATCAGAGATGATGGAAGGGCTGCCATCCAGAGAGGAGAGAGAGCCCAGAAGCTATAACCCATAATTATTTGAACTTCTATGATAGCTAACAATTTAAAATATGTCATTTAATAAAGTAGATTAAATTTCATTATGTTCTCTGTGCATAGATGTCTCAGGCATCAAAATGAAAGCAAGACAGTGAAATCATTTCTTTTCAAAGATTCGAACAAGCATCGACAAACATATGGTAACAAGTAGCATTTCAAGACCGAGAATCAAACAGAGGTACACTAGCACATAGATTTCGTTTCTCAACAAAACAAACCCAGGTACTATTACATTCTGCATTTAAGCAAAAAAAACATTTCCTATACATGGCATTTTCATTTGTTTTCGTTCAATAAACATTCACTGTACAAAATCGTGAAGGGTTCCAAACCCATGAAACCAAGACACATTAGTGTCCACAGGCTATGCCTAAATCTCCTAGCGAGGGCATGAACACCTCAAAGATCACATAAAGATACAAAGGACCCAAAACATCAAGGGTATTGCCGAGTCACAACAAAAGCAAGCGACAGAACAACTACTGCAAAACTAAACACATAACAAAGCAAGCAAGAAACCGTTATAGCTATGGAAAGACCCTACCTTGGTTTCCCTAAGCCTGTGAACAGTGCCCAAGACGAAGCTGTGGAGTAGCGCTTCCCTAGAAGGGCCTGCACACCACCACAGAGCAGGGCAACGGTCATTATTGAGCCACAAAAATAAAAAATATAACAGTGAATAGCTATCTGGAAGGAGAACGAGGACCTTACCTGGAGAAGAATCGTTTCGAGACGAAGGATGAGAGACGAGACCAACAACAGAGGGTTTCCACCAGTGAATGAGCCATGAACACATTCTGCCTGCTCACCAAGGAGCCAGAGTGTTAGGACCTTTAAAAACAAGGAGTATAATTGAAACCGGAAGGGGGAGCTTACCTGAAATTGAGGGCAATGAGTCGTCCTATGCAGCAGCCAAGCAGGGACCTGAGATTTGCAGTGCCAAACCATAACCAGACCCCACATAAACAAACAAATCACCACAAAACGAATAGAAATGAGCTCGAAGCAAATAACAGAGGCAAACCGACTTGCAAGAGGAAGAGGACCTGAAACCCTCCAAACACGAGAGCAATGAGTCACTACAGAGAACGAGCAGAGGCATAGCAACGACAGACCATGGAGAACAAGTAGAGGCATAGAACCAATAAACATCAGAGAAGGAGCAGAGGCATAGCACCAATAAACCATAGAGAACCAACAAAGCACATTAAACTACCATACGAAGCAAACAGGGCACAATACTTACCATCCATCGTGAATACCAGGCGAGAACACAGAGCACCGGCAGAGCAAAACCATTACACAGGAGAAATGACCTCCAAAACCCCTCGGTGAAAGTGATAACCCTTAGTTGCAAGCCCGAGGTCAGTACAGAGGGCAGACATCAAACATTAAACCGCAATAATGACACACACCAAAAACCCTGCCACCAAACTTAACTTGGAACCAAAGAATTAAACGGTCAATAGCGACCCGTCCCTCCTCGGGATCCCCACCAATTCTTTGGTATCAGAGCAGGTTGTCCTTTTCTCTTCGTAAAAATGGAGGTAGGAAGAAGGGGTCGAGGAAGAGGCATCAAAAGTGTAGCAGATGAAGGGCTATGAGAAGAAATTAGGAATTTAACTACACGTTTGGCAGCAGTGGAAGCAGGAAGGCGTAGAGATCTGGAAGGTGGGGATGACAGTGAGGAGGAAAACATAGCCACGATGGATGGTTCAGATGACGAAGGACATAAAATTAAACTATTGAGGTCAATTTTGTTGGCTAGTAGCAAGCCAAGACCAAAGCTCTCTAATTATGATGGCAGTTTGTCCACAGAGGCATTGTTAGACTGGATAAGTGAGCTAGATATATATTTTGAGTATGAAGAAATCAACAAAGACAAGAGGATCAGGTTTGCTATCACCAAATTGAAGGGACATGCATCTCTATGGTGGGACAATGTACAGGCAGAAATAAGGATATTAAACAAACCATTGATTAAAAAATGGGTTAGGATGGTTGCTAGAATGAAGAACAAGTTTCTGCCTAAAGATTATCAAATTTCCCTTTATAGGCAAGTACAAAACCTGAAGCAGAGAATGATGATTGTGAAGGAATATACTAAAGAATTTTATAAAGTTAACCTGAGAGTTGGTTATGTTGAAGATACTCCTGAGAAAATAGTGAGGTTTTTGAATGGTCTACGAATGGAGATCTTAGACAAAATTAGTATTCTTTCCCCTAAGACCATAGAGGAAGCTTATCAGAGTGCTTTGAAGGCGGAGCAAAAAATTGCTAGGAAACAAAATGCCAGAAGAGGACATGGTTTTGGTAGAGGTCGGGGACAGACCTTTGGTAGAGGTAGGACTACCAACAACAATGAAGAGGGTAGTAGTTCAAAGACTTCGAGACAGAGTGAAAGGGAAGGTAACACCAGAGGAGGAAGGTCATACCAGTGAGGAAGAGGTAATGGCAAAGGCAGAGGAAATGCCTACCAGTGTTACAAGTGTCACAAGTGGGGACACATGTCCTTTGAATGTCCTAAAAATGAACAAACTAGGCAGAGGGGAGCATATGTCGCTCAGCCCGATGAAGTGGAGGCACCACCACAGGTAGTGGAAAATATGCCAGAGACTGGGGAAGCCTTGGTGTTGAAAAAGGTCTTATTAAAACCAGCTAAAGAAGTAGCTGATCAAACACAGAAGAAAACATTGTTTTGGACTGTATGCAAGTCACATGGGAAATGCTGCAAATTAATTATAGATAGTGGAAGTACTGATAATATGGTAGCTATTGAAATGGTGGGAAAATTGGGTTTGAAGAATTTGAAGCACCCAACTCCATATAGGGTGTCGTGGTTGCAGAAAGGCCACCAACTGCTAGTCGATGAGCAGTGTGAAGTAGAGTTTCTTGTTGGCAAGTGCAAAGACAAGGTGACTTGCGATATCATGCCTGTGGATGTGTGTCATATTTTGTTGTGCAGACCATGGTGATATGATAGGAAGGTCGTCCATGACAGGGCAACAAATTGTTACAAGTTTGTTAAAGATGGGATAAAGCATACGTTAGTGCCCATGAAGGAAGAGGATGTTGCAGAAACCAGTGGGACAAAAGCACTACTGTTAGGCGGAAAAGAGTTTTTGTGATAGATGGAGTATGATGAGCTGAAGTATGCAGTTGTGCAAAGGCCAAAACCAATATTGATCCATACTGAAGTCACCGACTTACCTAAAGAAATACAGGACATGCTGCAAGAGTTTAGTGATATTGTGGTAGATGATCTACTCAACAAATTACCACCGAAGTGGAGCATTAGTCACCATATTGATTTTATTCCAGGAGCCAGTTTTCCAAACAAGGTTGCCTACCGATGAGTCCAAAGGATAATGAAGAAATTCGAAAGCAGGTGCAGGAGTTGTTGGATAAAGGACTGATTCTGGAGAGTTTAAGCCCTTGTGCAGTTCCGACTGTTTTAGCTCCCAAGAAAAGAGGTGAGTGGCAAATGTGCACGGATTCCCGGGCCATTAACAAGATTACTATCAGGTACAGGTTCCCTTTACCTCGGATAGATGATATGATGGATTGTTTGAGTGGAGCAGCGTACTTTTCAAAGATAGACCTAAAAAGCGGCTACCACCAAATTAGAATTTGAGAAGGTGATGAGTGGAAGACAACTTTCAAGACTAATGAAGGCCTGTATGAATGGTTGGTTATGCCATTTGGATTGAGTAACGCCCTTAGCACATTCATGCGGTTGATGAACGAGATGCTGAAGGAATTCATTGGAAAATTTGTGATTGTATATCTGTATGATATACTTATATTCAGCAAGACAAAGGAAGAACATTTTCGACATGTGAGGTATGTATTGGAAAAATTACAGCAGAATAAATTACTGATAAATTTGAAAAAATGTTCTTTTTTCAAGAGAGAATTAATTTATTTGGGATTTGGATTTCCGAGAATGAATTAAAAATGGATCTGGAAAAGGTTGCAACCATAGTTAGCTTTCCATCCCCCAAAAGTTTGTTTGAGGTACATAGTTTCCATGGATTGGCAAATTTTTATCGGAAATTTATTAGAAATTTCAGTGGGATTTGTGCACCCATGTTGGACACCATTAAGAAGACAAATCAGCCTTTCCATTGAATAGAAATGGCAGAGAAGAGTTTTCAGCTACTCAAAAGGAAAATTACTGAAAAACCAATTTTGAGGTTACTAGACTTTAACAAACTTTTTCAAGTTCGTTGTGATGCTAGTGGGACAACTATTGGTGCAGTGCTCAGTCAAGAGGACAAGCCAATAGCCTATTTTAGTGAGAATCTAAATGAAAGTAGGCAGAAGTACACGTCTTATGACAAGGAATTTTACGCAGTGGTTCAAGTGCTGAAACATTGGAGACATTACTTGTTGGCCAATGAATTTGTCTTGTTTTCAGATAATTCTGCGTTTCAGTATATTATGCAGCAACATAAGCTGAACCATAAACATGCGAAGTGGGTGGAGTACTTGTAGAGTTTTACGTTTTTGTTGAAACACATCAGCGGTCAAGCCAACAAAGTGGCATATGCGTTAAGCAGGAGGAATTTGATCCTACAAGAAAGTACGATACAAGTATTAGGATTTCAACATCTTAAGGACTTGTATGAGGCAGATGTAGATTTTAAGGAAGCTTATGAAGCTTGCCAAAATCCGTTGTTGAGAGATAACAGTTCATGGCTGGACTATAATATGCAAGAATGGTTGCTGTTCAAAGGAGGGTAGTTGTGTATTCCAGAATGTTCTATGAGAGAGAACTTAATCCAAGAAAATCATAATGGAGGTTTAGCCAAACATTTTGGCATAGGCAAGACCTTGGAACAGGTGAGTCACTTTTACTATTGGCTAAATATGCGCAGATATGTACAGAGGTTTGTGACTAGACGCAAAGTGTGTTAGCTTGCAAAGGGACACAACCAGAACACAGGGTTGTATACACCCTTACCTATTCCAAACAGACCATGGGACTATGTCAGTTTGGACTTTGTCTTAGGTCTGCCAAAGATACAACGGGGATTTGATTCCATCATGGTGGTGGTGGATCATTTCACCAAAATGGCACATTTCATTCCATGTAGGAAAACCAATGGTGCCACCACATTTGTTCTTTACCGAGACAGTCAGATTACATGGCTTGCTAAAGTCTATTGTTTCAGATTGAGATGTTAAGTTTATAGGACATTTTTGGCAAACCCTGTGGAAAAAATTAAACACCAAACTAAACTTCAGCTCAGCTTATCACCCGCAGACTGATGGTCAAACCGAAGTGGTGAACTAAAGTTTGGAAAACTTATTGAGGAGTTTGATTGGAGAAAATTCTCGACAATGGGATCGTGTGCTTGCACAAGTGGAATTTGCTTATAACGATTCACCCAACCAAAGCACGGGCAATAGTCCTTTCCAGATCCTATACGGAATGCACCCACGTAGAGTACATGAGTTACAGGATTTGTGACAGTTGGAGCGTAGGAGTGCTAATGGGGAGATTTCACAAAGGTAATCAACGTTCTTCATGAACAGGTGAAATTAAAATTACAAGACAACAACCAAAGATACAAGCAGAAGGAAAATTTTGAAAAGGCAGGAGGTACAATTCAACTTAAGAGACCTGGTATTAGCACATCTACGCGAGGAAAGGTTTCCTAAAGGCGAATACAACAAGTTTAAATGGAAAAAATTGGGCCTTGCAGGATTATTCAGAAGTTTTTTGCGAATGCTTGCGAATTGCAGCTACCCCTAGGTATTGGAATTTCACTCATTTTCAATGTGGCAGATTTGTACCCTACACTGCAGTAGATGAAGAAGACATTTCAGAAAGACAAACACGGGACACCCAGAAAGAGAATGATTAGTGGATTAAACAAATGCCCCCAGCAAAGCCTCTAGAGATCGAACATATCCTAGATAACTAGGTGGCCAGATGGACTCGAAGGAAGGAATATTTGCAGTACCTAGTCAAGTGGAAGGGTCATCCTATTGAAGATAGTTCTTGGTTAGATGCTGGCCAGATTCAAAGTGTGGGCACTCTATTGAAGAGCTCATGGGCAGGAGCCATGAGTTTAATTTACCCCGAGAGCCTGATGCAGGAGAATTAGAGTGAAGAGGCGACATCTGGGAGATTTTTTTTTTTTTTTTGACATATAGAGAGGAAAGCACTTCAAGTTTTATGTTTCATTTAGTTTCATTTTATGTCATTTTAAATTAAGGCTAAATTAGCCATTGTTAGTTTTTAAATTAGACAAAATAAGATTAGTTAGGAACTTGATTGAAGAAACTGTTTAGTAACTAAAAAGTAACCGAGGAACAATTCCTCAAACTGTAAAGAAACTGCTGGTAATGTATTGAAAAGGAAAAATCAGAGATGATGAAAGGGCTACCATCCAGAGAGGAGAGAGAGCCTAGAAGCTGTAACCCAGAATTATTTGAACCTCTATGATAACTAACAATTCAAAATCTATCATTTAATAAAGTAGATTAAATTTCATTACATTCTCTATGCATAGATGTCTCAGGCATCAAAATTAAAGCAAGACAATGAAATCATTTCTTTTCAAAGATTCAAACAAGCAAGCATACGGTAACAAGCAGCATTTCAAGACCGAGAATCAAACAGGGTACACTAGCACGTAGATTTCGTTTCTCAACAAAACAAACCCTAGGTACTATTACATTCTGCATTTAAACAAAATAAAAATTTCCCGTAAATGACATTTTCATTTGTTTTCGTTCAATAAAAATTCACTGTACAAAATTGTGAAGGGTTCCAAACCCATGAAACCAAAACACATTACAGTCCACAGGCTATCCCTAAATCTCCTAGCGAGGGCATGAACACGTCAAAGATCACATACAGATACAAAGGACCCAAAACATCAAGGGTATAGCCGAGTCACACACAAGAAAGCAAGCAAGAAACCGCTATAGCTACGGAAAGACCCTACTCGGGTTTCCCTAAGCCCACGAACAGTCCCCAGGATGAAGCTGTGGAGTGGCGCTTCCCTGGAAGGGCCTGCACACCGCCACAGAGTAGGGCAATGGTCAGTATTGAGCCACAAAAATAAAAAAGATAATAGTGAATAACTAATTGGAAGGAGAACGAGGACCTTACCTGGAGAAGAACCGTTTTGAGACGAAGGGCGAGAGCCGAGACCCACAACAGAGGGTTTTCACTAGTGAATGAGCCATGAACACGTTTTGCCTACTCACCAAGGAGCCAGAGTGTTAGGACCTTTAAAAACAGGGAGTGAAATTGAAACCAGAAGGAGGAGCTTACCTGAAATTGAGGGCGTTGAGTCGTCCTGTGCAACAGCCAAGCAGGGCCCTGAGATTTGCAGAGCCGAACCATAACCAGACCCCACATCAACAAACGAATCACCACAAAACGAACAAAAATGAGCTCGAAGAAAATAACAGAGACAAACAACCTTGCGAGAAGAAGAGGACCTAAAACCCTCCAAACACTAGAGCAATGAGTCAGTACAGAGAACGAGTAGAGGCATAACAACGACAGACCACGGAGAACGAGCAGAGGCATAGCACCAATAAACCATAGAGAACCAACAAAGCACATTAAACCACCATACAGAGCAAACAGGGCACAATACTTACCATCCATTGCGAATACTAGGCGAGAACACAGAGTACCCGTAGAGCAAAACCATCGCACAAGAGAAATGACATCCAAAACCCCTCGATGAAAGTGATAACCCTTAGTTGTGAGCCTGAGGTCAGTATAGAGGGCAGGAAACAAACATTGAACCGCAATAAAGATACACACCAAAAACCCTGCCACCAAACTTAACTTGGAACCGAAGAATTAAACGGTCAATAGCCACATGTCCCTCCTCGGGATCACCACCATATTGAGATAGATATACATGAAGGGATTATATCTCGTCGACTTATTAGCAGAGGCTAAACCCAAGGGCGCTAGGAGAATTGACCCCGTGACCTCCCATTAGCGAGGCGCTTTAGCAATGAGAACTTGACCAATTGGGCTATCATGAGAGGATTTTATTAAAAGTTAGTTTTTTATATTTATATTAATACACTATAATTTGTAAATAATTATTTAAAAAAAAATACAACTACAAAAGAATAATCACTATAACATTTTTTGTGTTGTTTTGTTTTTTTTTCTTTGTTAATCTGTCAGCTTTCATTACTTCATAATTTAATAATACATAATAACATTCTTGCTATCTAAGCCCATCACAACGCAAACCAGACTAATGATGGTAAAAATGTTCCAAAGTTTTTCTTTCTAACAAAAATATCCAATTCAAAGTTACCACATAGCTATCTCTAGTAATAATAAAAGTGTTGCAAAATTCTTATTTCTAACAAAATTACTCACTTCAAAGCTACACATAACAATCTGTAAAACATGACATTGGGCATTCCAACATATAAGTTAAAAAAACAACTAAATGTAGAAGATTATCTCTAGCTATATAGCACAAAGTCTAGTAAATGCAAAATATCATAATTAATAAATGCAAAATACAATTTATGAATATAAAGATTTCATAAAGATAATTAATCATTCAAATGTTTCAATAAAATATTTTATAAAAAATAATTTAAACTATAAATAAATTTAAAGTTTATAATAAATATATACATGCAAAATATTCATGACCAAGATTTCTCTTCTCGTCATTACTATAATTGTTTTTGATTAAAGCAATACTTTTCTCATTTTAAAACATTTAGTAAAATAAAGATTAAAGCAATACTTTTATAATTCCAAAACAGTGGGTAAAATAAACGGTACATTATAAGACATATAGAAATTTCAAAGCATCAGGTACAAAGAATCTTATAGAATATAAGAAATTAAAAATTGTTATAAAAATGTTGAGAGGTGGAGGATTTGTCAAATTCAACCCTACAAAGGTTGAATTAACAATTTTAAAATTGTTTTGTTTCTTTTTCCGAGACAAAAAAACATATAAAACAATTTAAAAAATATTCTAAAAATTAAAAACATTTTATAAAAAACATGTTATAATTTTTATTTTTTATTTTTATTTTTGTTTTGTGTAGAATTTTGTAGAATTTTTTTACAAATCAGCTAGCTCCGATACTATGTACAAATTTTACCTATAGAACAAACCGACATATGCAATGTCCTAAAGATATTTGTTCTACTTCTACTAAACATTAAGCGGAAGCATAATCAAATTCATGAACAACATCAGGTAGAAACATGCATAACTAATCAAGAGAAATCAATCACACATAACACAGAATATATCACTAGGGAAAGCACCAACATAAAACCCCAACACTGTATTATCAATCAAGTGGAGATCTTCAACAACATACAAAAAGAATCAACTCAAAAGCTATCCTGCTCTTTCTGTAATCAGAAGATCCTGATGATCTTCAATCAGAAGATGAAAATCATGGACTACCTAGGCCTCAATATATAGGCCACAAGTCCTCCAATATCCTATAATAGATCCTTCCTCCATGTAAGGAATACTTACTAGAAATAATCCAAGCATCATGATAGTACACTGTCCCACATCTGATCTCAACTAGGTCTCTAACAGAACTGACATGCAACAGTTATCCATGAGTGAATTCTCAGTTATCTAAAATAATAGTTGTCACATGCATGTAAGCATTAAACAGACTATATTTTATTATTTTAACAACTTGTTAATAATTTAACTGGACTTGACTAGTTAGAACTAAGTCAACTGATTCTCTCATTATAGAACTCATACTTATTCCCTCAATCAGTGGGACAACTCATGTGCATGCTCACAAAGACTTCAAATTCGAATTTCATTAACTAATTAACTCAACTGAATTAATTAATTAATATTTCCAACTGCTGTTAAGACCAAAATTATTTTTACTTCCTATAGGGATTTCTATAAAAAGGAAGGGACCCAGAAATGCTATTTCTAGAACTTTCTATTTTTAGCAGTTTCACCTCTCACCCAATGTGGCCAATGACCTCACTGACCAAACTACTATTTTAGACATGCTATTTTTAGTAGGTCTATTTTTAGCACATTCTAAATTTAGCATTTCTTGTTGCACATTTTCAACATTTTGTTTTTTTTGAATGAAAGTACGAGAAACTTTTGAGCACTTCTTCACATTTCATGAATGGTAATCGAATGATTGTAGGATGAGGGAAATCAAAGAGTTTAATAATTTATTAGAGTTGTATAGCAAATATATAGGAGAGTTTCTCATAAATAACAAAGAAATAGACCAATATATAATAAAGAGATGGTTATAATATCTTAATATATAATGGTTCTTACATATGTTTATATTGGAAAAAAATGCATTGGAAAATAACATTAACACCCCTCCACTTTTAAGTGAAATGTGGAGAGTAAATGAATAAACATAGAAATAGACCTGAACAACTAGGCCAACTATGATACCCATGTAAAATTCTCATAATCCAAGAAAAAAGAGAAAATTCCATAGGTAAAAAAATCCACCCCAAAAGAACGAAAAAAATAGAAATGAAAAAGTGAAGGAAGACTCAATACAACCACCGAAGGATAACTTCACCTCAAATATCGATGACAATCAAAGAAAACTAGATGATGCCAAAGGTTTAGTGAAAATGTATACAACTTGTGATTTAATATATAAATACTCCAAATAGAGAACACCATCGTCAAAAAAACATAACGAAGTGCATGTGGATATTTAACATGAAAATATTTAAAAGAATATCCCAAGAAAAACTCCTACAAATGTCAACGATGTACCAAATCTAGTGTGTAGAAAATATAAGAAACTCTTTCATATAAATAAAAATAGAAAAGGCTCACTGTACAACAAAGTAATATATGTCGCACCTTCTAGATAGTAGTGGCTACGTGAAGTTATATTTAATACTAGTTGTAGGCGTTAGAAAATGACAATGATATTAATATTATGAAAGAATACTAAGACATTCGTTAATTCCTTATAATATCATGAGAGGATTTTATCAAATGTTTAACTTTTTTATATTTATATCAATACACTGCGCTATAATTTGTAAATTATCGTTCTAAAAGGTACCACAACTACAAAAGAATAATCACAACAACTTTTTTAAAAAGAAAATTGAATTTATTAATTATTTTTTTTGTTTTTGTTTGTTGATTTGTTGGCTTTCCTTACTTCACAATTTAATTATACAAAATAACATTCTTATTGTTTAGGCTTAGTGATAGTAAAAATGTTGCAAAGTTTTTATTTTTAACAAAATTATCTAATTCAAAGTTACCATATAGCTATGTCTAGAATATGAGAAATGGTTGGCCATTCCAATATATAGGTTACAAAAAACAACTAAGTATAGAAGTTTTGTTTTGTTTTTTGTTTTTGTTCTTGTTTTTTAATTGTATAGCACAAAAATATGTAAACTACAATTCAAAAAACATAAACATAAAATATGATGAACTTTGGTCATCATCCTTCCCCGGAAGAAGTTGCAGAAGTGGGATCTTGAGTGCTCAGTCCTGGTGTTGTTTGTCTCCTGCATTGAAGATACATCTCTATATGCATCAACCAAGCATCCAAGCTAAATCGATAGGATCAAAAATGCTTTTGAATCCACTGAATATCATTGAGATGGAAAATTGTCTCATTGTAATCTTCTTGCTTTTCCTGGATGACTCTGCCCAAAATAGTTTTCATATAACAGTACAAAGTGATAGAGTGTAGGTACTGATTCCTGTAGCCCCTAGTGTCTTCAGGGTTCAGAATCCAATCAATTACATTTGCCTAAATCTCAGAGCTAGAGTGAGCATTCCTATCATGAACTACTCGAGCTTCGAGCAACCAAATTTTGTCTTGAATTTTCGGGTGGGGGGGGGGGGGGTAGCTGTATGGTAGAGGTAAGTAATAGTTTGGGTTTGCAACTAGGCACGAGGCTTGCTAGAGGGACCTCGACCACCTGAGCCATGTATTAGACACATTCATTGCAAAAGCATGATGATAAGGAAAAATATGAACCACACTATAAAACTCCAAGGAGATAGTAGGGGGTCGAGGAATTGGAGACAAAGGTAAGACCAATGTAAAGCAGACAAAGTAGAGAACTTTAGGGGTAGGGTTGGTAAGGATTCTAGAGGCCAAGAGAGTTGCAAAGGAGTGATATAAGTAAGACCGAATAGTAAGTGGTCCTCGTTGGTAATAAGGAGAGCCAAGCCACCTCCCCACAAGATATCATGTTGTGACTTCACCAAAAATTCATGGACCAAAAAAACAAGAACCACAATACTACATTTACAAAACCATCTATAAGAAACTAAAATCAGAAGTGATACCAACAAACTTGGGGGATAAAATTTCACAAAGACCCCAGAAGAATCCTAGTACCGATCCTCCCATCGACGATCACATGAATTAACTACATGTAACCCTGTAGATGCTTGAAAATTGCAAAGAGACCAACCAACGATATACAATGAGAGACAGAAGGATAGACCAAAAGAGCCTAGGCCTTCCTCAACTTTTGAACTACAAGTGTGGTTGATGTAAAGGAAAAACCCCACAAGAAACTTGATAACACAATGATGGCACCAAATAATTGCAACTTGTCCCCAACAACTCCAAGAAGATGAGTTGATCTCAATAGTTTATGGATTAATGCTTTGCATTTTTATTACTCATTAGCATGTGTGATTGCATGGGAGTGGCTGGCCATGATATCCCCTCTTTAATCGTTAGGGTGATTGTAGGGTGGGAAGTTCGATCTCCTACCTCTTTAGCACACTTTCCAACACCCCATCAAAGTGTGAACTTATTGATTCTTTTATAAATTAAAATACTTCATATTAATTCAAAAAAGAGAGTTACATCATAGACAACATATGTCCAAAGGGATGAAAACATAGCTCGACCTCTAATTCCCTATGGAGGCTACATATATTGACTAGACTAAAAGGCATATACACCATTGTCCTAACAGGCAAGGGAGCCATTATATACAAAAGGAGTTTGAAACAATAGCTGAATATATAAACGAGCGCCTAAACCTTAGGCTCACCATCGCCATCGCATAAGAACACAAAGAGAGTCAACTCACATGCCATGACAGGAGAACCATCATGCAATAGGGAGAAAAAACTAATGAACAACAAGAGGAGCAACCACCAATGCTAGAGCAAACATCAACCCTTCTTCCAAAAACTTCACAACAAATGCATCGTACCATACATTTAAAGCCCCAGACACAAATAGAACTTTAAACGCTGAAAATTGAAACCAAAATCAATCCATAGGAGCACACGACCATAAAACAACTAAGTCACTATCATTCGTAGATAAGGATATCACCAAAGGGCCTTTCAATATTAGAGACATTAGGAGAGACCTATGATTCACCCACCACCTCCGATACACTATTAATTTTCTGAGGAGGAAATGTTGGTCGAAATATGAGAAATAGAACTAGGGGGTCCATCTGCTCTCTCCCATTTGAGTCACATGCTATGTGGCTCTCCACATGCATCAAACGAGCCTCAATTTTTTCCAATCAAAACCCTAGGTTCCTGAATATTCCCTTCACATCCTCTATAGAGGTGAAAATATTATACTTTTCCACTTGCTTGTATCTTAGATTCAACCCCATAAGCATGTTTATTTTCCAATCGAGTGCTACTGAATTCAAATACTTCTTACAACTTCCCCTAGTGTGCCTAGGGTCTGGCACCCATCCTGATACATCTTCCAATAACTTTGAATATGAGATAGATTGTCTCTCTTTACTTGCTTTAATCTCAAGCTCACGAATCTCTTGATGAGTTTCTTGTGGAATGGCATTAAAATAAGCTGCCACTGATTCATGGGAAAAAATATTTGCACCAAGCTAACCGGGCTGGGATCTGATACCTCCTCCCATCCTCCTCCTTCCTCTCTACCTAGGTGGCATCAAGAGTCACAGGAGGGTTCTTTAATTTCCTTGAAGGAATTGCCTCTTCCTGTAAAAGGACACAAAGATCGACTCGACCCTTCCTTAGCAAAAACCAAGATACCATTAACTAATTTCTTCATAGAACACGAGGAAAAAGACTTGACTCTAGACGAAGGCCCACTAGGCATGGAATTGGACAACACTTCCTCGACTAGAGACTCAACCCCCTTTACCATTGAGCCCATACGACTCCACCCTAGAACTAAGAGACTTTTGCATCCTAGAGCTTGTAGATATCTAACTAAACCCAACCCACTACAATTGGCCAACTTCACAATTAAAAATAGCCAAACCACCCTTTGCATAAAATTCCAACTACCCTCTTTCAAGAGAAGAGATTGACCTAATTCCATATGCCAAGATACATTCAAAGCCCCAACAAAATCCCTATCTCCCAGTACACAAACCACACTAAATGACTGAGACATTGAACCCAAAAGACCTAATATCTCAGGATTACAAAGCACTAAATTTAAATATAACCAAGATGTGTATAACAATAGCACACAAGGCTTACCAACTTCAAATGCTAGCCAAAACCTCTAGGTGATAACTGTCGTGTTGAAAATAACACCAAGAAAATCCTAATTTAATTTTGTGCTTAAATTAGATTAGGAATTAAATTCTAATTCTAATTCTCATAACAACTTGTAATAGTTAACTAAGTTAATTTGACTTAGTTGGCTCAATTAATTCGAGTTGGGAGTCTATCTAGAGTCATGTAGAGTGGTTCCTAAATTTTAGGGGCGTAGGCTGAGTTCTTTTAAGTTGTAATTATTTAATTAAGATTAACTAAGTTAAATTCAGTTAACTAGTTCCAACTGATGGAGGAATTAGTGGGAGATCCAGTAGTGGGGTGTAACTTGCAACAGTGGGGTGTAACCAACTTGTTCAACTAGTAAAATGAAGATTCACTCATAATTTCTCATACATGTCAGGTCAGAGAAAGACCCAATTGAGATTGGAGTTCAAGGACAATGTACTATTAGTTGTATAATCATCTGAATTATATAAGTGGTGCATGAAATTAGAGGAAGGCCTATGATGGATTGCGTAGTTATGGATGAGAAATTTCCCAATTAAATATGGGATAATTCCCAAGGGAACAACACAATGAAATAAGAGCTTGGCAGACAATAGATTTGGCTGGAGCTTGTTTGTGAAACAGTGAGATAGATTGAGATTGTGTGTAGGTTCCTTAGGTTTGAGCAAAGCATTGCAATCTTCTCATATTTTCTTATTCATGCAATATACAAATAACAAGGGTTTTTGTTGTGGCTTTCCCCAGAAAATTATTGTGTTATGTGTGATTGAATTCTTTCTTTTTTTATGCTTCGTGATTTCATTGATAAATTATTGTTTCCACTGATGAGTAGTGTAGATTCAAGTCAATTTTTTTAGCATATTACATCTGTGGTTTGAATCTACAAGGAATTTCTACATGGTATCAGAGCTTAAATCACTATAGAAGAGGAGAATATGAGTTTGTCTTTTGAAAGAGAAATCAATGTAGTATCATACTTCAGAGCGATCAGGATATCGTTCTATGGATTGAGACTCAAATATGCCCTTGAGGGTAGTTCGAATTAGATTGCTTGGAAGGACTGTATGGATGCAGTGATGGAAGACAACATGCTTAAGGAATTCATAGACAAAGACATTACTAAGCCAACTGATGCTCAAGATATTGCAAAGTGGAGAAAGTATGTGAGAAAGGTGAGAAAGATTATCCTAGAAGGAGTTTGAGATCATATTGTCTCGAACCTTCATGGTAAGGAAACCATATTTGCAATGTGGAAGGTCTTGACAGACTTGTTTCAAAACAATAGTGACCAGATGAAGCTAGCATGGAAGGAAAATCTCAGAAAGATCAAGATGGAGAAGGGTGATACAATACCGAAGCACTTGACCAAGTTCACCCAATGTCGGGATGAGTTTGGAAGTGTTGGTGTTATAGTTGCTAAAGATGATCTGGTGAGCCTCACACTTCTAGGACTTCCCAAGAGATGGCACAAATACCATGACTCAGTTAATGGGAGGGAGAAGCTACCAGAGTGGGAGAGATTGTGGTCCGACTTAGTACAAGAAGAGATCCAATGAAACACCAAAGATGGATCCCCATCCAAGCATGATGATGAGGAGAACTATGCCTTAGATGGAAAGGTGAAGAATGGGAAGGGAAAGTCATCCCATTACAAATCAGATTCCAGTTAGGGTGACAAGAAGAAGGACATGTAGAAGATTAAATTATTTCACTGTCACGAGCTGGGACACTATGCCACAAAGTGTCCACACAAGAAGGTTGGTAAGAGGCCCTCATAAGGAGCGACATGTGAAGCTCTTGCTTCATAATTCGAACTGGATTTAACCCTCATTGCTTGCATGGTGACATCGGTGATGGGTAGTGTGTGGTGCCTGGATAGTGGAGCCTCATTCCATATGACCAACAACAAATAGTTCTTCAGTGACATGGAGGAGAAGGACCTCTAGATGTACATCGATATGGGAGATGATGCGAGGTATAGTGCAACTGACATCGTTACTGTTACCTTCCAGTGGGAGTCTAGTTCTTCTCTCACATTAAAAGATGTCATGTATGTTTTGAGTTTGAAGAAGAATTTGGTTTTAGTTTTCATGTTGGAGGATCATGGCTACGATGTGATATTCACCAAGGGAAAGGATTTCCTTCATCACATAGCCTCAGGATAGGTGAAGTGGTTCAAGTTTAGGGTGAAGAACCTCTACAAATTGGATGTAGAAGACTGTTCTTCTTTGAGCACTAAAGCAAAGAAGGTGCAGAGCCAAGACATTAGTGAGTTATGGCATAAAATATTAGGTCACTTGCACCACAGAGCTTTGAATATCATGCAACAAATTTCTACTGGACTTCCCCAGGGTACACTAGAGCAGAGAGACACATGAAAAGGGTGTACATTGGGGAAGTACACCAAATATTCCTTTCATGATAAAGACAATCGAGCTCAAACGATCCTTGATCGAGTTCACTCAGATGTGTGTGGACCATTCTCAACAACATCCACGACTAAGCAGAGGTATTATGTAATATTTGTTGATGATTTCTCTTGTAAGTGTTGGATTTTCTTCATGCAGAAGAAAGATCATACATTCGCTAAATTTTGTGAATTTAAAGCACTTGTCGAGAAAGATATGTTGAATTTCCACAACCTTGGGTCTAGGTTAGAGTCTTAAAATCATTGACACTACAAAACCAATAATCTCAACCATAAAATACTTAGCACAACATAAATATAAAGCAGTAAATCACACATGCACAAAACATAGATAACTTTTTAATTTTTCAGCCTAACTTCGTTATATTAACAACATATAATACAATAGTTAGGGCTCCCGTACCAAGGATAATGGCCCTCATACATCCACTAGTACAAGACAAGATACTTTGACCATCTGGATGTAGCATCTAACGACTCCTCTTGGTCGTACCCTATACCTTCCTGGTCCTTCAACTGCTGATCTGCAACTTCTACCTCTATCAATGCTCCAAGTCCATCTGGTCACTGAATCTCAGTTGTCCAATATGCTCTCTAGTTGTGTCTTCGTCCATCAAGACCAAAACACATTGAGACTCCTATTGAGTTGTTCATAGCTGTTACCGAGAATAGTGTCCACTTGGATGCTCCTATTCCCACTAAGATGGGTGGCTATCTTAGAAACAAACAAGTAAAGTCTACTTTCGTTTTCCTTTATGAAAATAGACAAGAGGAGAACCAAGGAGACCAACCTTAGTCTTGCGCTTGATTTCTTCTCCTTCCTGATAGAGCTTTGCCGCTTCTTCTTCGTCTGCCCAGCTTCAAAGAGCACCTGTGGAATCATAGCAACATACTACTATCGAAGAACA